>JAMAKQ010000144.1:0-51531 GCA_023628475.1 Chaetomiaceae sp. PF1801
CTCTCGTGGCCGTCGAGGATCAACAGCCGGTACTTGCCCTTTGCCCGGGGCGCCGTGTGGTAGTCGAAGTGCTTGATTCAAGCCAGGCCTACCGCATTAGTAGTCCAGCCATTGTCGGTGGTTGCGATGCGCCAGTCGGCTAGGAGGTTGCACTTGGTGTACTAGTTGGCGAGGTGGTACTGCGCAGCTAAGATGATGAACGGAGGGATGGCCCAGCCGAGGGCATTGACTCCCTAGATCACCGTTGCCCATTCGCGGTTACCAGGCTGAGCCAGCTTTGCCTTGCTAAGGCCATCCGAGGTTGTAACTACCATGCCCGCGAAGATAATGCCCATCATGAACCCAGTCTCGTCGAAGTTGTAGATATCATCATTCATGATGCCGTACTTGGCCTTGACGTTCAGTACGAGGGCAAACCACTCGCCAATGACCTTTGGATCCTCGCATTTGGCCCTCTGGTAGTCGTATCTTTTCGTAAAACGCATACAGAGTTGTGGCTGGCGTTTAACGAAGTTGTGAGCCCAGCGTTTGCCGACAGGGGGCACGTCGCGTTCGCGCAGCAGTTGGTTGGCCATATCTTCCACACCACGTAGTCTCGGCGGAAAAGCTCGCTTAGATAGCTCAATTATATACTGGACAAGAGCCTTCTCTTCGGAATTGGTAAGTAGACGCGAGTTGGGCGTAGTATCGCGTCGTGCAGGCTTGCCGTCGCGTCGTCGCATAAGTGTCGCGGGGCTGACGCCGTAGATCTTCGCTGCAGCCCGAAGACCGAGAGTGTGATCATTTTTCAGAGCTTGGAGTGCCAGAATAATCCTGGCTTCATTGGAAGGTGAGACCATGGTTTGTTGTAGAGGAGTTCATGGTTATGGTGAGAGGATGCGCGACGCGGTGGAGAGTGTTTCACTCGCTTATCTGTTTCACTCGCATATCAGACATGTTATAAGCTATAGCCAAAGCTATAATTATAATATTAGATAAAAGTATTACAAGTAGTAGTATAGAATAGAGCTTCGGCTTTAATAGACTATACAACACTTAAACACTTCAATACAATATATCCTCTATCTAGTTAGATAGAGGCGAGCCCGCTTATAGGTCGAGAGTGTAAGAGCTATATAAAAGAATGGAAAAACTGTTATTTAATTGCTTAATAAAGTGAATGTCGTGCCTACGTAAGGCGGACGACGATATAGCTATATATATAGCCTATATACAAGGCTGAAAAATACGAAAAAGAACCTATACACCCTCTAGTTATATAGAGTAGTGATCCTTGCCCCAATCCAATATATAGCTAACTTAGATAGCTAGCCTTAAAAGAACAGCTTGATCTCTATTAAACACAAGGCGTATAGACTAAGGGGCTCGCCTAATAGTACATTACACGGGCGGACATTCCTACTCTCTACAATGGGAGTTAGGCAGGACACTCCTAAGTGCCTCGAACGGGGATGTAGATGTAGCTTGGTATACAAAGCTAAGACTAGGACTCGACTTCTTGATCTATCGGACTTAGGATGCGACTGACCGACCAAGTGCCTCTATAACCTCGGTGGAGAAGTGGGTTGAAGTTAGCAACAGCGTAGTTTCGATAACCACACACCGGAGTTGGACGGGGTGGAACCTTTGGTTTATGCGAGCTACGGACATCTCATGGTTTCCTCGAAGTCTTGCTACCCTGCTGTTTCCCTACTTTGGATACCGCTATCCCTTCCCTTTTCTGTTACTATCTTTTCTTTCTTCAGCTAAGTCGTTTCCATCTCTCTTGCGCTGTGATAGTTGCGCGGTTCTTTCCAGGTTGGTTTTGCCGACGTTTGAGCCCTGACGCTCCAGTGGCCCGGGCGCCTGCGGCTGCCCCTCACGAGTCACGATCTCACTTGCGCAAATCGGGCCGCCCCTCCTTTGGCCGGCCGAAACCTCGGACACTCGCGGAAGCGACACCAGACTCGCAACCCAAAACTCCTCCCGAATCGCAGCGATGGCCACTTCCCACCTAAGCGACCACCGTCATATGCGCAGCGGAAGCCTCAACATCCCCCCGCCGGGAGGTCGCGCTGGCGGCATGATGGGCGCCATGCAGGGCGCCCGCTTTGACGGTCCCCGAAGTCCCCCGAGTAAGTTGCGCCTGGTCCTGGTATTCCCCCTTGCCTTGCCCCAGGATCATCATCACCGACATACTCCCCGTCTCGCGACCCGATCTTGCCAGTTCCTCCGCGCTAACCCGGGTCTTTTCTCCGTTTACCAGACACGTCGCACGTGCCCTGCAAATTCTTCCGACAAGGCGCCTGCCAGGCAGGTAACGCATGCCCCTTCAGCCACGACCTCAGCGCCGCCTCCGAGACGGTATGCAAGTACTTCGCCAAGGTGTGTCTGGCTCGAGTCCCTCGCGCTGCCTCTGACGACGATGGCCACGCGGTTTCTTGAGAACAGCGTGCTGACTTGCGGTGTCACACCCGGGTACAGGGCAACTGCAAATTTGGGCCGAAATGCGCCAACATCCATGTGCTGCCCGACGGGCGTCGAATCAACTACGGCAAGAACGGCGTCACGATCGGCGCGCCACCAGGAGTCGCCCTCGGCGTTCGAGTGAATCCGACGACGTACCATCAGCCGTCCAGCAGTGCGCTGACAAACTCGTTTTTGCGCGCCGATCAAGTCCCAGGGTACGCCAACCCGTCCCCCTATGGCGCACAAGACGACATCTACGGCCACCAGTTGGCGCCCCAGCAGGCCATCGACCAGGGCCTCCCGGTCATCGACACCACGTACAGCTCCAACCCCGCGTCCGTTTACGGCTCCCCACGCGATGAGGACACGAGCCGCCTGGGACTCGGCCTCTCCCCGGTGAACACAAAGGGTCTCTCGGTGCTGGATGCTCCTCTGCCCGCCTCCTTTGACAGCAACGGTATCTCACTCGCCGCGCGATACGGGCCTTGGCCAGCCTCGGTACCGTCCAAGTTCGGCTTCGACTCCCCATCACCCTCCCTCCACTCCAAAGACGCCCGAGCGTCCGAGACGCTCAAGCTTCTGCACACGTCCGCCTTTGGCAGCGATCACCTCTCGCCCTCGGCTCTTGCCGCGAGCGACGCAAACGGCTTCGGCAGCAGTCCTCCTGTCGGCTCCGCGACCATGGGCTCGGTACTGGGGAGCGAGGAATACTTTGGGAAACGCCTCATGCACAGCTCGCTGCGGTATGCCAAGCCGCGGCTCATGAGCAGCAGCGTCCCCAAGATTGACCGGGATTGGGAGGCCGAGTTCATGTTTGAAGAGGACTACGTCCCAGGGGCCTTGGCAAACGAGGTCCTGACGCCGGCGGAGAAGGCCAGGAGGGGCTCGAACACAAATACTGTGCGCATGGCTGAGGTCATGGAAGCAGGTGTTGAGTCTCTGCCCATTGGGTCGACAAAGTTCGGCAGCCCGGCCATGTCCGCGAGTCCAAGCCGCTGGGGCCCACTCTTTCAGCGGCAAAAGGACGACGACTTTGATGCCGGTGGTTCTGCTCGATCGATGAAGCATGTTTCGCAGTTCGGTCACGTGGGAAGCCCCTTGAGGAACTCGAGTCTCGCATCGGCCATCACGGCGGAGCTTAACGGGGACTCGGCCAGCGGCAGGGCGGCAAACAAAGACGGCGGCAACGAGTCGATTTCGGCCTTGACCCGGCAGCTTCGTGAGACTCGTCTGGCCGAGGGCGGTTCGGGCAGCTCCAGCCCCCATCTTTACCCTACCTCCGCCCGGAGTCAGAGAACAAGCGGTTTGACGGGCGCGGGTACGGGCATCATCGGAAGGGAGCGGGAGAAGGAGCGGGCCCTCGAACGGCACGTCAGCAGCGGTTCAATTGGCTCGGGCGTAACTGGCAGGTTCGCCACTCCGATCGACGAGGAGGATTCGTCATTTGTCTTCAGGATGGAGGAGGAAGACGACGCCCAGACCCGGGCAAGGAAACGGGCGTCGGGCGGTAACACGGGCGTCAGCAGCCCGCTCAGCTCTGGCTGGAGCTACGCCAACGTGGTTGCCAGCAACAGGGGCAACACCGGTGCGGCAAACGGGAGCAAGGCTGCGGCGGAAAGCGGGGCGGAGCACGTTGGCGGCAGATGAGCCGGACATCTGACTTTTCAGGCGTGAGCATGTCGCTCTGGGAGGAGTTCCTTGGTGAAGAACACGATAATGACTGCATTCGGGTTGGGTCGTGGGAAATGGAGCGCATCGGTCTGTCTCAGGGCGGGGAATAATATGGTGGGAGCTGGCCCCGGAGACACTGCTCGGCGTTGAGGTCAAAAGGCGTTACCCCTTCGGCCGGCCGGCAACCTCACATTCCGTTTTCTGCGACAGGCGTGTCAGGATAATCTTGCATAGACGGACTGGGAGGGCGTTCATGGGTTTTCACGGAGCAATGTTCATCTCTACTACATACATACGCAGCACTGCATGGGCTGACAAGCCCCTGAATTGACCCACTCAGATATACCCCTTGTTCGGAACATGTCACCGATGCCATCTCAAAGGACCTTGGAACAATACCATGGACATGGGCAAACTTACTGCGCTTCCGGGTTCTGACCAGCCGAACACCATCTCGAAGAGTCGCAAGCCGCGAGGTCTCAACGGGAGCAGAGAGATCCCGAGCTACTTGTCCAGACACCTCCAAAGGCACTCCTCAACCAGCTTGGGGGGATGCTGGACACGTTATCTTGGAGAAAAGCTTAACGCTGGCCGGCCTCTAAAGTCCTCTGGGGAGTCGCCATCTCTGGCGGCTCTGCCAAAATTGCAAGAGCGCAAGTGTTCTTCCCGGTTGCAGGCGTCCAAGTTGAAATGGTGAGTCCCATCCCTGACGGGGTCACGCCGGTTGTTGCAGAGCATTCTGTATTCGCAGGGCAAAAGCATCCAATATCCATGTGGAGGCGAAGAGATGAAAGGTTCCGTGGCAGTTCCCACGACCATGGAGCAGAGAGCAGATGTGTGGAACGGCGTCACAACAGCACGAACAATGCGCTTACCGGCCCTTGCATTGGATGCTCGAATCTTCTCACAAGAATCAACCATCCACCCGTGCAGGCCAGCCCAAAATGTAGATTATGGTCACCCCCACCCAAACACCGTCTATCGACCGGGGAGCGGCGCGGTATGCTGCGTGCTGCAGGTTGTCATGCTATGGTACAGAGAAAAATAAAAACAGTCGTCTAGTTCGCGTCCGGCTGGCTCAGGATGTACTCGACGGCCTTGTCAACTAATGGCGGCAGCCGGGTCAGCGGTTTGGCAAGGACAGGATCACAGGAAAGATAACGTACCGCTGTGGATAGTGTCGGCATCCTTGTCAGGGATCTCGATGCTGAACTCCTGTACACAAGCCCTGTCAGCGCCACCTTATTTCCGTCGCATCGACGCGGAATCGTGCTCTCGGGAGAGCACACGTCGAGAAAACGGATGTGTTCCGTACCTCCTCAATCGCCATCACAACCTCCACGGTGTCCAAGCTGTCCAAGCCCAAATCGTTGGCGAAGTGCGCGGTCTCTGTGATCTGTGGCGTTTGGGAAAAGACAAGTTAGGGATCGGCTCGAGACAAGCGGGTTGGCTGGCCTCGGATGCCAAAGAAGGGACTCACGTTGCTGGGATCGTTGACCTGCAGACACACCATGTTAGCCGAGTCTCAGCGGCGCCGATGAAGCCCATCAAACACCACAAGTCAGAAACTGCCCCGGTTGCGAAGCAGCACCGCCGCATATTGCCGATGCAACAGAGAAGCCGAAACGTACCTTGTCGAAGCCGGACAGCAGCTGCTTGATCCGCTCGTACACCTCGGTCTTGTCGAGAGAGCTGCCCGACGCATAGCACCGCACCGATTGCCAGCCAAGCGTCTTGGGCACGAACGAGGCAACCCGCGGGGCAGGCGCGACAGCGAATCTCCGGGCGGCGGCGGAGGGGATGGGGCGCATGGCCGTCCGCGACGCGGCAGCGGCAGATCGGAGAATGGCGGTGCGGAACATTTTGGTGGTGAGTTCGGGATGGGCGGGGATCTGGACGGCAAAGAAGTCGCAATTGGGTCGACTCGGCGTATTGCGGGCGCAATCGGAGAGTGGTTGATGGCTGAGGTTGGCAGAAACAAGCAGTATCACCGATAAATTTCTCGCCAAAGTCAGGATGCAACTGGGAAGCTCGGATCGCATGCGCCAAGCTTGCAGCTTTGGTGGTCTGTGCTTAACCACGTGACTTGACCAGGCTGACCAGTGACCAGTGACATCGACAACCTCGTGGCGATGACGATGGACGAGCCGATGTTCGGGATAGCGACAAAGAAAAAGTCTGCTTTTCGGCTTCGCATGTGGTATGGGCACCTTATGTACAGCTGTCTACAAATTTATGGCCTGGAATCCCATCAAGCAACACAAGCATCTCGATATCCCTTATCTGTACGGAGCATCTGCCCTGATGGCGGCAGCAAGCTCGGGCTCCCACTTGTCTCCGTTGGCTAGCAATTTCTCTGTGCTAGAGTTAGCTTGGGGGGTGTCGACCGAGACGAAACATCTCGGGGGCCTTACCCTTGTTGTAGAGGAGCTCCTCGCGCGTCTCCGTGGCGTACTCGGCGTTGGGGGACTCGACGATGGCGTCGACGGGACATGACTCCTGGCAGAAGCCGCAGTAGATGCACTTGGTCATGTCGATATCGTAGCGGGTCGTCCTCCTGGAGCCGTCGGCGCGCTCCTCGGCCTCGATCGTGATGGCCTGCGCGGGGCAGACAGCCTCGCACAGCTTGCAGGCGATGCACCGCTCCTCGCCCGAAGGATAGCGGCGCAGGGCGTGCTCACCGCGGAAGCGGGGAGAAATGGGCCCCTGGTCAACCGTCAGTCCTGTTCCAACAGCCAAACGCAGTCTTCTCGACGCCGTCCACACGACAGGGCCGCAGACGTCCACATTCTCCCCATCAAATATCCCCTCCATGGTCTCGACGCACCTTCTCGAACGGGTAGTAGATCGTGTATCTTGACGCCCAGCATGTCAGCTCGCTGTCCGCGGCATCGCGGCGTGGGATCGGGAAAATACTCACGGAGGCCGGAAAAACTGCTCCAGGAGCACGTACATGCCCCTCAGCATCTCGGTCATGAGGAAGTACTTCCCAACCTTCTCCACCGTGCTCTCCTTCTCTTGATCCCATTCTGTGGGCGGCTTCAGGCGGAAGTTCTTGGGCGGCGGGCCGGCGGGTGTCGCATAGCCTCTCCTCACGACCAGCACCTGCGAGGGAATTGTGCGGGCGAGCATCGATGGCGAGCGGACGAGGGGAAGCTGGCGAGCGGCCATCGCAACGGTCGACGGCGCAATCATTATGACGGCGTGCGGAGTACCTTCGTTGACACGGGACTGGGAAAGCAATCGAGAGTCGGACAGGTGCCTGTCGCTGTTTCGGTGTCGTCGAGCCTTTCGGACTTTTCGCGCAAGTTCGGTCGGTGTCGCGAATCGAGCGGGTAGAGATCCTTAGAGGCCAAATAAGTCGACCCCGAGACCTCGAGTCAATGCCGGAAAACGGATGGTGAGTGGGGAGTTGGGAGGCGAACTTCCTCGAGTCGCCCGGTAGTTGAAGGCCTTCGAGTCTCGAGCTTCTTCCAAGTTGCGACGAGCAGCTCGGGATCTGGGAGCTTGACCGGCGGGATGACATTTCCTAAGTTTTGATTGGCTGGAAGACTGCAAAGTGGAGCTGTCACTTAAAGTCACGTGAGCTGGTCTTGGCGTCCTCCCGAGGGCAAGGCGCAGGCTCCTACCGACCAACAAGACTCGGAAGGAACCTGGGAAAAAGAAAAGCCATGGTGCTCAACCACTGCGTTGATCAACCATTTCTCGCCATTTTGTAGAATTACACGGCATGCTCAAGTTACCATACATGTCACGCAGTCCTGCCCCACGTCGTCCACCAGACGCCAATGTTCGCCGCCACGACCAGATCCAGCATCTTGAGCCCTTCGTCGTGGATGATGATTTTCCCCAGCTTGGCTCTCCTTCCCCTGTTTCCGCCCCCAGCATGCTCCCTCCCCAAGCTCAAATCCATGGTGTCGTTCCCAATGTCATACTCATCGCCGTCGTCTTCGTCGTCCGATTCCTCGTCACTGCTGCGCGGTTTGTGGTGGAAGAGCTTGCTCAGGCGTCCGGACCGGCTGTCCTTTGCTGCGCCGTTTCGGTCGGCGGTACTGTGTCCCGCCCGCCGGGGCAGGTTGAACCGCAGCTCGCTGACGGGCTTCGCGCCGACCAAGGCAGACGACAACTCCTCCCCCCGCGAGCGGCCCATCGCCTGCGCATCTCGAATGCTC
Source organism: Chaetomiaceae sp. PF1801 (assembly GCA_023628475.1). Classification (NCBI taxonomy): domain Eukaryota; kingdom Fungi; phylum Ascomycota; class Sordariomycetes; order Sordariales; family Chaetomiaceae; species Chaetomiaceae sp. PF1801. The sequence continues at coordinate 8,292 of JAMAKQ010000144.1, forward strand.
TGCGCAACCTCACGGGGATCGAGTTTCCCGTCCGCCGGATCCAGAATGTGGCGGCACTTGAGGCTACGACCGTTGCTGCTCGTCCGGAACTCGCACCTCCCGTTCCAAGGACTCAAGAAGACGTAGCCCCTAGGCTTCAGTCCCGGCCCAGGTTGGGTTACCAGCATCGAGTGTCCGCCGTCGGTCGAGTCGATGGAGCCGATGGTCGAGGCACTGCCTTGTCTTGTGTGGAAAGGCCTTGGCGCCGGCTGCTCGGGCGATGCTCCTCCGGCGTTGGCAGGGCTCCCTGGACGCTCCTTGCGCTGGAAGGCCTTCTTGAACTGGGACGTCCAACTCGCGCCATACGACATGACGACCTGGCGCGAAAACCCCTCCTCGACTGGCTTCCACGCCGGTTTCAGCACAGAAGCCTGATCTCCTCCCGGCCCCGACATGCTCGGCATGGACGCTTGCGCCACCTGTTGCGTGAACGAATGTCCAGAGGTCGGCCGGAAGGCATTCACGTCCGCTCGGCTGGGCATATCGCGGTACTTGGCGTAGCCCGCCGTCTCCAGGCGGATGTCGATTTTGTGCGTGTGGGCGAGCGGATTGCCCATGTTGTCCGGATCGAGGTTCGGGTCGGCAGCGTCTGGTGTCGGAACGTTTGTCTGGAACGACGAGACCTTGCCCACGTTCCATTGCGCTCCCGATGCAGGGTCCCTCCGGATCATGGTGAGAGAGAACGATACGGATGACGGCCGGCGCCCCAGCCTAGCCGGCGAGGGTGTTCTGTCGAGTGTTCTGTCGAGCTGCAATGAGGAGGCTGGTGGAGTAATCGGTGCAGAATAGTCAACTTGCGAGGTCAGCATTCCTGGCTGCGTCGGCGTCACAGGCCGTTCTTGCGACCTCATGCTAGGAGCATGGGAGCCACGACCAGGGCCCGCAAGATCCCATGGATCTGACAGCATTCCCCTTCCCTGTACTGACGCAGCTGTCGGGGCCGAGCGAGGAGGGAGCTCCGGTGTCTCAGACGCTCCTCCCGCTCGTCGTTTCCGGAACATGGGGTTCTCTCGATACCCCTCGACGGTGCCCTCGAGTGACTGCCCCTCGACGCTTGGCGGCGCGGCATGGTTCAGGTTGGCAGCGGCAGGCGTCGTGAAGCTGGGCGACGGGTGAGTTGCCGGCACATGTGGCATGCTGCTGGCCGGGGCGCTGCCAGTGCTGTCTGGCCTCGGTACCATGGCCGATGCAGGCAACGGCTTCCTCGGGATCGCGCTTCTTACGCTCTCGCTGCTGGATCGAGGCGAGACCCCACCCTCAGGGGGTTGCGGCACGGATAGCAGCGCATCCTGGGGTGTATCAAGATGGATGTAGTAGAGGGAATTGCTGATGTCCTCGCTCGTCACGTTCTTCTTCAGTGGCTTGAAGGTGGAGAGGATGATGTCTGCAAGTGAAATCCTAAGCAGCCGCAGGATGGCGCACGGCCAGGGGTATCACGTACCTTGTGTGCCAGGCACGCGCGAGATGTAGAGGGTCAGGGACTCGCGCACTTCGGGATGATAGGGGTACTGTGGCGGGTTGGCGGCCAGGATGTTGATGGCCGACAGCGACCTTGCTTCGGGCTGCGGCCTTGCCGCCATTCTCGTCCCCTGGGCTCCGCGACTGTGGTGTCGAGTGGACGATGGAAAATCGGAAGCACCTACGGTTTCCTGACTCAGTGAGTGCCAAACCCTGGAGTGGAATCAGTGGACGTCGGAATGGTGCGACCTGGTAACCGTGCAAACAAACAACAAACAAGGTGCAAAAAAAAGAACCCGAAAAATAAAAACGCGATCTGGAGTTGCGTCGAGACGGAGGCTTCGGGCATTAACAGGAATCCATGGTCTCATGTCTCGGCGCCGACAAGTGTCCACGAGCTTCTGGCTCCAGTCCAGCAACAGGTCACAGTCGCGTCAGAACCCAGTGACGTCGCCCCGAAGCCCGAGGCGGTGCTCTGCTAGTCGTCAGCCAGTGGTGGCTGTGCAGCTCACTGGCAGTCGATGTTGGCTTGCTGGGACTTGGAACAGGCTCAAAATTTTGGCATCATCAGAAACGAGCATGATCTCTGGTTGCTCACAGGATGCCAAGGGTTATGAATGACTTTCCAGGTGTGAGTTGATGATGGAGGCTCGTGAGCATGAGGCGGTCCGTTGCTTTTGGCAACCGATCCTCGAAATTCCACCCAAATGTTGCGGGGCTCCTTTGTTGACCCCGTTTTGCTGCCCAATCGAGCCTAGCTGAAAGTGGAACGCTGCTGCTCCATTTTAGGCTTTCAAGTTCTTCGCGCCGACAGACTGACTCACCCACAAAATTGCGCTTCCTTCAGTTGGCCATCGCGAAGGCATCAGAAAATTCAGCCATGCTTCGTTCACTCCTCGGCTCAAGATTAATTACGGCGACACGGGGCTTCACGGCTGGATAAGCTGGGAAGGGCACAAATCTTACCAGGCCTGATGCTGATCATGGATACCTGCTCAAAAAACAATGTCGGTGACGGTCTGGTCGCTTCGGTCTGACTCTGGTCTGGCTTGGAGTCTAATAACAACGCCTTAGGCTAGCAATCTCCTGAATATATCCCAGCCCTGCACCCCTGGGCCCATTGATGCAATCTTCGACACTCCAAGCCCGTCTTGTTACTTCAAAACTTTAGGGTCACCAAGTCCTTCAAGTTCCTTCCAACCTCCTCGAAGTAGCTCCCGAAACGTCGAAAAGGAGACCAGATATTGGACAGTACGGATTATGAGAGAGAGTGTAAGAGAAGAAAGAACAGAAAGGGAGAAAAGGAAAAGTAGAGGAGACAAAGCGTATGCACGTATCCCACAGCCCCGGCCTGTCTGCTCACTTCTAGACCGCCCTCGTCTTCTGCACGATCAGTGCTGCGAGATCGTTGATGGTCCCGCTCGACAGCAACTCGAGGATCTGCAGGTTGGCTCGGAGCTCCTTGGCGATCCAATTTCGCAGTTCAATCGCCGTGAGCGAGTCCAGGCCGTACGACGTGATGTTCCTCGCCACATCCATGTCCTCCACCGCGATGGTCAACACCTCGGAAAGCTTCTCGACGATGCCCCGGGCAGCAATGTCGGCCGCCTCCTTGTCCGACTTGGCGGCACGGAACGCGTTCCCAGGGGACACGGCCTGCTTAGGCATCCGGCCTTCCTTCTCGGCCGCCGCCAGGCACTCGGCCTTGAGCTGCTTGAAGCGGGCGTCGTTGGCGTAGTACGGCCACTGGCCGTCGTTGCCCAGATGCAGCTTCAGCCCCGTCAGGCAGTGAGTGTTCCTGCAAACCCCGCGGACGGCTGCCGACACGAGGGCGAGCACCTCGTCCTCGCTGATGGTCTCACCGCCAAAGTTGCGGATAATCTCGTCCTGCCGCTCCTCGTTCTCGGCGAGGTACCCGGCACCCATCACGGCGGTCAAGTCGAGCGACGTGCCGGCGAAGCCGTTGGCCATGCGGTACTGGGCAAACGAGTCCAGGAACGTGTTGGCCGCCGCGTACGCGCCTTGGCCACGGCTTCCGACGATGCCCGCTGCCGAGGAGAGCACGATGAAGTAGTCGACGTCGATGTGGTGCGCGGCCAGGGTCATGTGCATGTTCCACGCGCCAGCCACCTTGGGCTTGACAACGTCGTAATAGTCCTCGAGCGTCATGTTCTCGAGCAGAGCATCCCGCAGCACCATGGCGGCGTGGATCACGCCGCAGATCGGGGGCAGCGTCCGCCGGCAGTCCTCGACCATCTGCCAGACCTGAGTGTGGTCGCTGATATCGCACGTCATGACCGTGATGCGGACACCGTGACGCTGTGTCTCCTGCTGGAGGCGCTGGACCATGCCGACGCCCCTGCCGCTCCTCGAGACCAGCACAATGTTGCGCGCTCCGTGCGCAATCATGTACTTGGCCAGGGACCGACCGAGGCCGCCCGTTCCGCCCATGATGATGTGGGTGCCGTCGTGCCGGAACATGTAGTCGGGCACTTTGTGCAGGGCCTGTCCGGAGCGTCAGCGTCATCTCATCAACTCGATCCAAGGGTCGACTCCCGTAATGGGCACTTACATTCACACGCTCTTTCTCACCGGCGAGCGTCACGACCGACTCGACGGCGCCCTCGCGCACCAGCCGCAGCCCACTGGAAAGCTCCGAGATGGGGACGACGGACGCCACCGCCGGCGGGGTGAGGACGCCGTCCTCGATGTCCTTGATGAGGGCCTCGAGGCTCTCCTTCATAGCGGCCGGGCGCTCGACCGCGATGCTGTTCATGTCAACGGTCGAGAAGGTTGCATTGACGCCCAGCTCCGGCTTGGTCTTCTCATGCTCGCCCGGCGTCCGGATCTCGACAAAGCGACCAAAGCTGCCCAGGCACTCCCACGGCCTGGCCGACGCATAACCCGACAAGCCGAGGACCACGTCCATCCCCTTGCCCTGTGTTGTCTCGTCCAGCTGCCGGCGGAGGTAGATGCTCCGGGCGTGGAGGATCTGCTCCGTCTTCACTTCGTACTTTTTCGCCATGGCCTCCTGCTCTTGGTTCTCGACGAGCGCATACACATTGGCGCCGAGCCACTGCGCGACCTCGAGGCCGGCAACCCCGGCGGGTCCCGCCAGCTGCACGAGGACGCGTTCACTAGCACGAACATGGGCGACCTTGGCCAGGGCGTGGTAGGCAGCCAACAGGGGGCCGGGAATGCAGGCAGCCGTCTCCATGCCGAGCGACTCTGGGACGACCGCGATGCTGGTGGCCCTCGCCCGCACATGGGTCCCGATGGGCCCCTGTGCCAGCGCGCAGACCCGATCCTCGAGCACGACGTTGGTGACCTTGCGGGCCTTGTACCCGACGCCCGTCACCGTGCCGCTGCAGCTGCGGGGAACGAGCTTGTTGGGCTTGGCTGCCGTGCCCGACATGACGTCGTCTTGAAGCGACAGGGCTGTGGCGACGATCTCGATCTCAACCTCGTCGTCGGCCAGGGGCACATCCGGAACGTCCTCAAAGTAGAGCTCGTCAGGAGAGTTCTGGGCTGGGGTCGAAGCAAGCCGCAGCCGCCGTCCGTTCTGGTGGAAGTCCTGTCGATATGGCGCCGACGGGCCGATGGCGCGGTGGATCTCCAGGTTGAGTGGCTCGTCGCGAATGATGCGCGGCACGGCGAGGTGGCCTGCGATCTCGAGGAACTCCATCTCGCCCCCCTCGTTGTCCGAGAGCACCGACAGGACGAAGGCGTCCTTGATGAGCTCCGCCTGCTTGTGCGCCGTGAGCTTGGAGTACGGGCACAAGTCGAGCGTCGAAGCAACCGCGCTCCTCTCAGAGCGGGCGGTGCGGATGAGGCCCAGCGCCATGTTGCCGCTCGGCATCGTGGTGAAGTGAGTGGCCCCCTGTGTCACCCACAGGAGACCAGGCGCCCGGGTGAGCAGGTTCTTGGTCTGTTCGATGCTCGCCTCGTTGGGAGTGACCAGCTGTGGCACATCGACCTCCCACAGGACGATGAAGAAGCTGCTCCAGGAGTCCAGCTCGTGGAAACAACAGATATGCGGCGAGACACCGATGTGCGCCTCGATCTCGCTGGCCAGCGACCTCACAAGATCATCTCGGCCGTCATCCTCGGTCCTGATGACGATCGTGACGCCTGCGCGGCCCTTCTCGCGCACCGTCTTCTCCATCTCGCCAAACTCAGGCATCTTGAGCTGCTCCCAGGTGTACTTGTAGCACAGCTCGCGCGGCGGCGCAGCCTCCTCGGGGGCCGACTCGAGCGTCTTGTACTCGAGGCCCGCCATCGACACAGCGGCGCCTCCGAACCCGACGCCAGGGAAGACCTCGGCCATGAAGCTGGCGCTCCTGGGCTCCAGGGCTGCAACGACAACAAACCTGTCGCCTTGGTGCTGGCTCCACTGGGGCCGCACGATGATGTGGCGGATAGAACAGGGGAGGCTGACCGTCTTCTTGCCCTCGCCCTCCGCCTTGTTCTGGCGGACGAGGGGGAGCTGCAGCATGCTGTCGAGGAGAGCCGGGTGGATCTCGTGCCGCGTTTCACGGCCCATGGGCATCTGGGAGGCCGTGTCGCGCACGACGCCATGGCCCACGAGGCCCGTCTCGCTGGTCATGACGCCGACGAGCGACTGGAACGATGCCGGATACGACATGTCCTGGTCTGCCAGGCCCTGGTAGATGTCGGCTTGCGAACTGACAAGAGGCTGCAGGTTCGCTGCCGGTCCCTGGCTGCAGTTTCCTGAGCCCTCGAGCGTGTCCGGTGTCTTGGATCCGGTACCGGGGCCTGAACCCTCCGAGGAGGGCGTCTTGGAATCTGTAGACGAGGAGGAGTCCAGGGATGCCACGTTGAGGCTTGAGGACGTGTCCCAACCCGATCCCGCCAGCAAGTCTCTCTGACTGCTGCCGGCCGTCGCCCCGGTTGAGGAAGAACTGCTGCTCAAGCCGGGGCCAGGCGTTGCGCTCACGGTGCCCTTGCAATGCTCCAACCAACCGCGCGAGGCCTCGTACGACGAGATGTGGAATGTGTGTTCTTTGTTGTCCTTGTCCTTCAGGGGGCGGAAAGTGACAAGGACCTCGACCTCCTGCTCGTCGGCCAGGAAGAGATGCTCCGTGACCGCAAAGTTCTTAATCTCGAAGGCCTCGGCATCCAGCTGGTGCTGCACGGCAGTTTGGGCTGCCGCCTCGACGACCATGGAGAGAAAGGCGGCCACAGGGAACACCATGCGCGACTGGACGAGGTATTCCTTCAGCCAGGGCAGGTCCTCGAGGCGGATGATGTTGCGCCACGTGGGCTCCAGCTCGGTGGACCAGTCCGAGAGGGTACCCAGGAGGTCGTTCCGGGCAAAGGGCTTGATGCGGTGCTGCCGCGAGAGCCTGGACTCGTACCAGTACTTCTGCCGCGTCCACGGGTACGTGTACAGCGAGGGGACCAGCTCGGGCTTCTCGAGCTCCTCGCGGTTGTGGTTAATCTCGAAGAAGTTCAGGCGGCAGCCCCGCATGAACAGCTGGCCGGCCGTCTCGAGACACGTTCGCGTAGCGTCCTTTTCGCGCAATAGCGTCGGGAAATACGCGATCTTGTTGGCAGCGGGACCTAGCGTCTTGAGCGTCTGCTTGATGGGACCCTCGAGCGCGGCGTGCGGCCCCACCTCGATAATAATATCGGGACGGAACTCTGTGCAGAGGGACTTGAGGGCGGACGCAAAGCGGACCGGCTGGGTCAGGTTGTCGACCCAGTACTGCGGCCCGAGCTGATCGAGGCTGACCCTCCGGCCGTGGAGCGACGAGAAGAACTCGACCTTGGAAGAGGCCATGTCCGCGGGGGCCTCGATGTGGAGGACGCTGCTGAGATACGACTCAGCGAGCAACTTCATGTGCGGCGAGTGGTACGCGACATTGACAACCAGTTTGCGGTTGAAGATGCCCTCCTCCTGAAACTTGGCGGCCATGCGGTCGATGGCCTCCACGTCGCCCGACAGCGTGCTCGATGACGGCGAGTTCTCACACGCCACCACAGCCTGAGGGCCACCCTCGGCGTTCAGCGCGTCTAGCATGGGATTAAGTTCATCTGCGCCTTTTCCCACCGCCATCATGGATCCTCTGAGGTTGGGGTACTTTTGCTGCAGCTCGACAACGACCTGGCCGCGGTAGTAAGCCGCCGCCACAGCCGACTCGAACGTCAGGGCACCCGCTGCGTACGCTGCGCCGATCTCGCCGCTGGAATGACCTGTCACGGCGCCGGGTCTGACCCCGAACGCGGCCAAGAGGTCCGTCAGGGCGAGCTGGACAGCGCTGCAGACGGGCTGGCTGATATGGGCCAAGCCGAGCCGGGAATCCTGCTTGCTCCGGAGGAGCTCCTCGCGGACTGAGAAGCCGGCGCCAATGGCTCGCAGCGTCTCGTCCGCGCGGGTGATGGCGCGGTCGAACACCGGGTGGGTGGTGAGGAGCTCGCGGCCCATGGCGTACCACTGGGCTCCCTGCCCGGTGTAGACAAAAGCCAGCCGGTGGGACTCGCTCGAGGCACGCATTGGGGTGACCTCGTGGCTGTTGAGAGCGCTAGCGACGCCGCTGCACATGCTCGCGACGACGGCCACCCTCCAGGGGAGATGAGACCGGCGCTGGCACAGCGTGTAGGACAGATTGCGCGGCATGGTCGTCTGGTACAGCTCGGCGTGCTGCTCGATCCAGATGCCGAGCTTCGTGATGGAGTTCTTGAGCGCCACCTCGTCGTTGGCCGAGAGCACAAAGAGCCTCAAGGGGCTGTAGCAGCCACTCGGACCGAGCTCGAAGCCCCTGGTCATCGGGGCGGCGCTCAGGACGCACATCGAGTTGGACCCGCTAAAGCCAAAGTTGTTGACGCAGATGTACTTGCGCTTGAAGGACCACGGCTTCTGCTTGGTGGCCACCTGCATGTTCCACTTGTCGAGCGGAATGGCCTCGTTGACACGCTCAAAGTCGGCGTTGGGGAGGATGAAGCCGTAGTGGAGCATGAGCACGGCCTTGATGACCGAGATGACGCCGCTGGCGCACTCGAGGTGGCCGATGTTGGCCTTCACGGACCCGATGTAAAGGGGATCCTCGGGGGTGAAGTGGCTCCCGACGGCCTTGTAGATGGCCGTCGCCTCGATGGGGTCGCCCTTCTTGGTGCCCGTGCCGTGGGCCTCGAAGAAGCCGACGTCGCAGGGGTTGATGTTGGCTTCGTCAAACACCTTCCGCAGCAGGGCCTCCTGCTCTTCGGGGCTCGGCGCCACGATGCCGACAGTGCGGCCGTTGTGGCTGATGCCGCTGTGCGTGATGACGGAAAAGATGTGATCGTTGTCTGCCTGCGCCTGGGCAAGCGGTTTCAGGACCAAGCATCCGGCGCCCTCGCCTCGGGCGTAGCCCGACTTGGCGCGATGGTCAAAGGCATAGGTCTTGCCGCCGTCCGAGAAGAGACGGAGCTTGGCCATCGAAACCCAGATGTCTGGATGGGTGATCAGGTGCGAACCCCCGACGATGGCCTGGTCCGACTCGCCGGAGCGGATGCTCTGCACGGCAAGGTGCAGGGCGTGCATGCTGGACGAGCAGGCCGTGTCGATGGTGAAGGCCGGCCCGCGGAGGTTGAAGTAGTAGGCGAGCCTGCCCGCGAGGAAGGCCGCCTGGTTGCCGGTGGCATCGAAGACGGGGATATGGTCCAGGTCGCGCAGGTTGCCGACTCGATGTTCGTTGTAGTTGCCTCCGATGAAGACTCCCATCTTCTTCCCGGAGACGGACTCCTTGGGAATTCCGGCGTTCTCCAAAGCCTCGTACGCGCACTCGAGCAGCAAACGCTGGGCAGGGTCTGGCAAATCGCGGCGTTAGCAACGTGGACATTCGACAAAACTTGGCTGTGAAGTCTCGCCTACCCATCGACTCGGCCTCCTTCTTGGTGATGTCGAAAAAGCCGGCATCAAACATGGACAGGTCACTGGTGACAAAGTAGCCGCCCTCCGAGTTGAAGCAGCCCTTCTTGTCGGGGTTCGAGTGCCGGTATGCCTCGGCCGTGAAGCGGTCGGCGGGCACCTTGGTCCATCCCGTCCGCTTGCGGCAGATCATACGATAGAACTCGCCCGGCGTGGACACATTGCCGGGCAGGCGGCAGGACATGCCCACAATGGCGATGGGCATGGGGCGGTGTTGGTCTGCCATGGTGTCCCAAAGACAAGCGAGAGAAAATGGCGAGCTCAAAGAAAGCGGCTGGATTCTGGAAGCGACTGGAGTCTGGCTGTGAAGTTGGAGTGGCAGAACCGGTGCGGTGGAAGAGCCCAGAAGCGGCGACTAAAAAACATACGTAAGGTACTTATATTGGGGAAGGTCAAAATCACGAGCTCCTGCTTGAACAGAGTCGGCCCAGAAACAGCGTCGCCCCAATTGCACCTACTAATCCCGCGTAGCACGACCAGCGCTCAAGCGTTTCGTTTGTCGGGAATTGGATTAGAACACCTCCAGGATGTTGATTTCTTGCAGAGACGAGCAAATCGGCCTTTGACTGAATAATCTGTGATTGAACGATTGGACGACTTGGAGCGTCTCGTGCTGGTTGACTGGCGGACTTGTTTGTGTACGGATACCAAAAATGAGAGAGGATGTCTGAGTCCTTTCCACGACCGGGAAACATGAACTCAACAGTTTTGCACAATGAGAATGGAACTATTCACATATCACCCGGTTGCACCCCAGGGTGTTCTTTCCGCGAACCCTTTCTCAGATTCCTCCTATGGATCACTGCACCTACTCGGTCTCTTTCAGTCAATCAGCCAGTCAGTTAGTCCAGTCGAGGCCCTGGGGCCAGTCCCAGACCCTCGTTCAAGTTCAATTATTCATTGTCGGTCAGACCACCTACACAGCCACTGGATCGGGTTGTTTTCATGCCGTGCATGGACCTGCTCCCAGAAAATCTCCTCTTTTTCACGAAGAAACGAAGGCCGTGGGAATCGTGTGGAGAGCTTTTTTTCTTGGAATCACACACCATGGCACAGTCCGAGAGTTGTTGGAGAGGAGTCGCGGGGTCGGGGGACTGTGCGTTCTCTCCGCTCCCGCGCGATCCGATGCTCCAGGAGTTGACGTTCCATTGCAGAATTGGCCACGAAGAGAGTTAGCCGCTGAAAAGGTTTACAGAAAAGGAACCCTAAAGGCATATAAATGCACGAAAATACCTGACTATGGTGGTTCTATCAGACATTCTTCCTATCCCCTGATTCCAGTTTGCCCTACCCCACTCAAGTCTATCATGATGCGCAAGTCCACAGCATCACTCTCCATTTCTGGCTGCAAGTACCCTTTTCCCATAGACATCTTCAATCTACGGGATCTTAAGCTTCATTTGCCCGCGCAGTTCCTACGTCAACAAGTTCCGTCACCCCAGTAAGTGTGAACGGAAGCTTGCGAAAGGAACGAGGAGCCAAAAAAAGTCCCGCGTCATCGCTCCAGAAGTCATCTTCATTGAAGCTTCACTTCGATAAGCAAGACCTATGGCGTCGAGGGCAACAGGGAGCAGAACAACTTGAATCTCAAGTTGGCCACGACTAAGTGCGAACCCCTTCCCTTGCTGTGCCGTCAACTTGAAGGCAAGCATGTCTGTTATGGATAGAAAAGTCAGGTACTCCAGGGCTTCATGAAACAGGCTGTACTGTGCTATTAGTTTTGTCACGAACATTCCGGAAAGACCGGTAGGCCAATTTTGTCGACTCTCAACATCATGACTTGAGCTACTGTCCCTGACAATTATTTGGGGGACTGGAGCCATTCAGACGGGACCATCAGGACATCTGACCACCTCTGGGATGTCAAACTGCCATGGAATCCGAACCACCGGGACATCAACTCAGAAATGCGCGCCACCGGGACATCAGGCTAAATCAAAACCACAGGCAAGTCAAGCTAAGATCCGAGCTACATGGGCATCAACTTACTAATGCGGACACCGCCGGGAAGTCTACTTACCAACGCCCACCAACGGGGCATCAACCTGTGTGGACTATCTTTGGAAACGCCGGCGTTGTTGTAGTTCAGGTACCAGGTACTCAGACTCGCTCGGGCACCGTCCGAGAATGTGTACATACACAGTCCGAGCATTTCCACACGACATCCATGGCACGCGCGATGTGGGACACGGAGGTTGGTGCTCAGGAACTGACTCGAGCAAGCTGGTATGTCAACAGCCAAACTGCCTACATGTCCTTAAATAGGTCCCGCGTGCAGCCATTCAAGTCTTTTGCCCATGACAGCAAAAATCGCCCTTCGAGCTTCCATAGGAGGCTTATTCCGCTCGTTTGACTGTGTTGAGAGTGAGACTGCTCTTCAAGATGAAGTTTCTGTGTCTTCCCGGAGCCTACGGCAGCGTAAAGGCAAGTAACCCATTGTTCTTCGTTCAAGTGGCCTCGCTTCAACTGATGTAAACCATAGAACTTCCGGGTTCAGCTGGGCCCTCTGGCCGGCGAGCTCGAGAGGCGGGGCCTGGCAACCTTCGCCTACATCCAGGGCGCTCACGAAGTCGAGCCTCCGGTGGGGTGGGAGGACTACTTCGGCGCCCGGCCCCTGTACCGCTTCCTCGACACGCGCAGTGGCGACAACTTCGAGCAACTGCGGCGGCTGCGCTTCATGCCGTACAGCATAAGCCCCGAAGACGGGGTTCGCATGCTCCGGGAGAAGGGCGAGAGCGCCGACTGGCACAAGAATGCCTGGCGAGACGCCATGGACCACGTGTTCCGCGCTGTGGACGCCGACCCCGAGGTGGACGCCATCCTCGGCTACTCGGAGGGCGCCATGTTCAGCGCCAGCTTGGTAATGGAGGAGGCACAGCTGGCCAAGGAAACCGGACGGCAGCCTAGGATCAAGGTTAGTGGGAGCTGAGGTTGGCAGGCGCTGCGTGGGACAAAGACACTAACCGTCCTCCAGTTTGCCATCTTCATCTCGGGGTCACCGCCGGTCAAGTGTGAGGGCGACGGCCGCCTCGTCGCTCAGCTTGGGGATGAAGCGGGCGCCGTCATCCCCATCCCGACGTTCCACATCTTCGGCTGTGACGATGCGTTCCTTGGCGGCGGTGTCGCCCTTTACAACGCGTGTGAGCCCTCGAAGGCGGTGATGTTTGACCATGGTCAAGGCCACATCGTCCCCAGGGACGCTGAGAATGTCGGCATGCTGGCTGACGTCCTCGAGGAGCTGATCGGGGAAATCGAGGGTGAGAAGAAACAGTGAGGAGGACCTTGCCCGGGCCGAGCGGAACCTGGCCAAGTTGCAGGCGGATCATGATCTTGACGGATTTACGCCTGCCCAGGAATAACCGGGTCTTGTATCCTATCCTGTGTTTTGGTAGCTCTTCCCTTGGCGAGGACTCTTGATACTGTCATTCTCGATTTGAGCGACGAACTGAGTACGCTGCTGGCGATTCTCGTCCACGGTTTGCCCGGCTGTGTGTATTGCAGACCGCGTGTACATGACAGGCCTTGTCATACATCTCTCCATTCGGGCCTCCATCAAACGCTTCCTCCCTTGAGAAGAACCTGAATCAAGCGGGTCGCAGCAGACCTTTTATGGTCTCCATGATCTCATCAGCCTTGTTGAATGTGAGGGTGCCATGGCCCTGGCCCTCGACGATCCTCAGCTCCGCGTGAGGCCCAAGCTGTGCGGCAGCCTTTTCAGCCATCACAACCGGCACGTTGGCGTCCACATCCCCATGCCACATGACCAGCTCGCCCTGTCTCCCAGGCCGAATGTCGTCCAGCTCAAACCCCCAATGACCCCCAAACAGCCTCATCTCCCATGCAGGGCCCCGGCCTCCGTACCTGACGCCCTCCCGCACGCTCGTGACCACTGCCTTTCGAATCTCGGGACTGGCCGTGTCCCAGGCCTGCCTCTGGCTTGCCCCCGTCGAGTCCTGCTGCATGTCCGCCACCAGCATTGCCTCCATCTTCGTCTCGTCCTCGTCCCTCGCCACCGCCCCCAGCTGCCGGTCAATGACCCACGCAACGAGACCAGGAAACCACGTGGCAACGTAGAGCATCAGCCGGGAGGGGAGCTTCATGCCGGCCGTCCCGAGACTGGCCACGGGGTAGATGCCCGCCACGATGCCCATCCCGATGAGCCGCGTGCGCGGGATCCTCTGGCGGCAGGCAAAGGCAAAAGGGGCGCCTCCCGATACGGCAACCAGACCGAATTGGCCAACCTTGAGGTGGTCGGCTAGAGCGAGTATGTCGTCCGGGTAGTCGAGAAGGGCGCCATTCTCGCGGAATGTCGAGCCGCCGCTGCCCGGGCGCGAGGGGGCGACGATGCGGATGCCGTGGCGCTGTCCGGCTTCGGACAGCAGGAAGGCCTCGTGGTGGGAGGACGGAGTGCCGTGGAAGTAAAAGACGGTTGAGGTCGGGTTGGGCGCACCGTAGATGCCGTAGGCGATTTGTCGCTGGTCTGGCAGCGTAAAGTACTGCGTCTCGGGCATTGTTGCTTTCTCTCGCGTCCAAAAGGCCAGAGTTTGTCGTTTGAGGCAGAAGGTGAGAAGGACACTCAGGAGGAGCAAGAAGATAGAGAACGAAATGTGTACCATCGTGAACCCGTCTTTTGTTGTTCCTGCATCACGCGAAGGTCAACTGTCGAAATGGATGTGGACACATTTTCAAGTGCTGAGTTGCGCCAGAGACGCGCAACCACGTTCGCTCGATGGTCTCTCCGTCAGTGAGCAGCCGTTCAGCCCCTTCTAAGAATAAGTCGTGGAGCTTGTGAGCAGGCGGCGATTGGAGGTTTTGGGTGCTGAGCCACCGCCGTCGGGATAAGACCGGGCTGTTGTCGCCCCGGCTGAATGCCAGCTGCAAATCGGCGAGCCATCCAGAACTAACATCTGCACAGAGCCGCAGAGATTCCACAAATGGTCGCGTTGACCATCCTCGTTCAGTTGGAGGTTGCCCAGCCTCTGGACTCACGATCTAAGACTGAGCCTGGACGATGGATGTGTGCCGCCAGTGGTGGCGGGGCCGCTTGAGATCGGTAAACGCCGGCAGGGGGTCTTCCATTTGAACCAATGTTTCGGAGCGACCGGATTGGACTTTGAGACTTTTGGTGGTGGGAAAGCTTTGGTTCGTCGAAATGCGCATGTCGATTCCAGCTGCTTTGCCATGGCATTCTCGGAGGACTTGCTCTGCTTGTTGACAGGGCCGGGTCGCACTCCCCACCCGGATCGGATCTGAGATCGAATCGAGCTAGCGCCCGCGATCATGGAGAGCTGAATCTCGGAGTGAGGAAGGTGCATGTCACCAGCCTTGACCTTGAGTCCTTGACACACCAAGGGTGGGGGCATTTGACGGGACTCGGTAGGGATGGTCGGGCTTCTGAACTTGATCGATTTGTGTGGCTGGCGACAAAAAAGACCATCAGCCATGTTGCGATTGAAGGGAAGCTTGACTGGTGATCCGAGGTCTCACCTTCGCATGGGAGGGCGCGAAGCTTGCAAGGGCGGGACAGGGCACGCCACGGAAGCCGAGGAACGATCACGCCAAGCAGAGGTTTAACCCTTTTGGGTTGCGAGCCTTGGCAGCCTAGGCCGTTTTTGGACGAGCGTGAGCAAGCTTGGCAGCGCCGATCTGTGCACGAGATCTTGCCGATTGCAATCGTGGAGACTCAAAGGGAAGTGGGGACCGGAAGGACGAGAAGCAACTGAATCGACCGCACCTCCAAGTTTTATCAACGACACGTCCGAAAAAAAAACTCGGCCAAGCACATCCACCAAAAGATTGAGCGGACAGCGGCTCGGAATTTTTTTTACTTTCTTCTCGAACGTCTGTTGGCGCGTCATGTCCAACTTTATTGTCAATGTAGCCCTGTCCAATCGGGGCCGTGCGCGCAGGCTGGCGAGCCAACCGCATCACGCAGACAAGTTGCTGCTGACCCACAGCGGTTCTGTTGGTTCGAGAACGCGAAGCGACCCAAGGAGACGACATTGGGTGCTCCGTCGGACCGTCGCCCCTGCATGGCGTTACCGCATCTGCTTCGCGAACTTGAGACAACATGCAGTTGATGCGGCGATGCATCGAGCGAGAGGGGACGACTTCCCCGCGCCGCCGTCCCTGCCAATGAACGCCTCAGCCCGACCCATTGCAGCTCCGAGCCTCCCGCCATTCGAATGAATCGAATCCCAGTGCTCATGTCCCGACCCGCAACCACTGCTCGATACCTACCCGCACCGATACTGGATGAATCGACAGGGCTCGGCTGATGAGGGATCCCTTGGAGGAGCCATCTGTGCGGGCGAACAGGGGCCGGACCTGCATATGCATGCGGGCTGGTTTCGCTGTGACGGCAGGGTAGGGCATCTCATCTCAGGGCCGTGGTCCCATCCGCTGACACCCTCCTTGGCAGACCAATGGCGCTTTTGCCGTGCCAGGCTCGGGTACTGGAAGGATGCCAACCAGGTCCAGCTTGATATGCCGGAGCTGCCCCCGGGACGCTTGCTTTCCGGTTGCATCTCGCAAGAGGGGCCATCTCGCGTCTGTTCCTCCACCATCTTTTGTCCTGGAGCCTCGGAATCGATGCAGATCGCTGCGAGCGCCCACGACACCGCTCTTAGGCGCTGACCCTGTCCGGATGCCCAGCTAAGGAGAGACCAGCCCTTTCCACTTCTGCCTCGCAGAGGAAGCCAATCCACCATGGAGACGGCCTCCAGGAGCGATCTGGCCCAGCACCTGGGTCAGGTCGTCTCCGTCAGCTTCGACCCGGCAATGCTCGTGCTGAGCTACGTGATCAGTCTTGTCGGCGCCGCCTCTACCCTGGAGCTGATCCATCGCCGAACCTCAAGGAGGGGTTACTACAACAAGTAAGTTTTACTCACCAGGTCAATTCACTTTATCGACGGACGGCTCTAACTGGACATACAGCCTCCTCCTCTTCGGCGCCGCCGTCACGATGGGAGGCGTCGCCATCTGGAGTATGGTACGTTGCGTGCCACCATTGTCCTCTGCAAGAGGAGCCCTGCCCGCTAATTCGGCCTCTGCCCATTGTCGCAGCACTACATCGGCAACCGCGCGACCGTCATGTTGAACGGCGAACCCGAGATCCAGATCGCCTACTCGGTCGGCGTCACCGTCGCCTCTTTCTTCGTCCCCATTGTCGTTCTCCTGGCCGCCTTCTTCGTCGTGACCGGCACCAACGCCAGCGGCACCCGCGTCAGCTGGTGGCGTGTCAGCACCGCCGGCACCCTCTCAGGCAGTGCCATCTGCGGCATGCACTACCTCGGCAACGCCTCCATCAGCAACTACCAATGCACCTATCTCGTTGCTTATGTCGTTGCGTCCGTCATCATCGCCGCCGTTGCCAGCACCGTCGCCCTCTCCCTCTTCTTCGTCTTCCGGAGTTCTTGGACCAACTCATGGTGGAAGCGGATCGGATGCGCCGTCGTCATGGCCGGTGCCGTCTCGGGCATGCACTGGTGTGCCGTCATGGGAACACGGTTCACCCTGCTGCGCGTTAGTTCCACTGGCGATCTCAGCTCTCGCAACACGACCGTCATCGTAACGGCTTGTCTCGTGAGTCCCTCTGCCCATCTCCAGCTCTGTGTCTGTTCTTTGGCGGCTGACAATGCCTCAGTCCTTCGCCGCCTGCTTGATCATGGCCGGGCTCGCCATCTACTCGGCTCGCGTTCGCAAGGGGTACGCAAACAGGGCGCAGAGGATCACCCTCGCAGCCGCCGTCTTTGACGAGCACGGAAGGATTTTGGTGACCCCCGATGGTTTCTTGCCCAGTGAAGTCGTCACCAGCACCTTCTTGCAAAAGGTGAGCCCCAGTGTGATGACTTTTCCACTCACCGCCAGCTCTGCCAGACACTGACGGGGTCCTGAACCCAGACACGAGACGAGACTTTCTCCACGGCTCATCCATTATTCCACTGGCTCTTCCGGGCGTCTCGGAGCTGGGATAGCATCTCGACCCTTCTCGATAAGATGTATCAGCATCTTGCCCGACTCCCGCATAACGGCCGCAACATGAGGACGGGGATCGAGCTGGTGGACAAGGAGGGCCACATCATCGACAACTATGACACCATCTTCTGCGAGTTGTTTTGTGTCGCCGCCTCCGCCCTGGCCAACCAGATGAACGAGGACCTCGTGAATGCGGGTATCCTGTGGGACGAGATTCTCGCAACTGGCGGCCACCCAACTGGAGGCTCCATCGATGAACCCGCAACATCCCCTCGCTCACGAGGAGGTTCTGTGCCCGACATCAAGCAGAATCTCGACGACCTCGCGGAAAAGGGGAGAACGGAAGCCAGCCGCAACGGCCAGGGGCACCTGATGTTCCTGGTTCGAAGGGTGGATAGCAGCCACGTCGACCACATGGCATCCCTGGGCTACTGCTTTGCCGAGCCCCGCCACGTTGCTCACATCATCCGCACCAAGATGCAGATTCGGAACGGCAGGCTCGAGGAGAAGTTCAGAGGCATGGAACGGTACGCCCGAGGTACGATGTTGGAGCCAGGCGTCCACCTCGGTATGTTCGCCGTCCGGACCCAGGTGCACCAGATGGGCTTCGACGTGCTCGTCAGGAAACAGGCGCGGAACCTGCTCCCAACCATGGAACTGCCCCTCGACCGCCTCGAGTCCACCCACCTCGACTTCCTTCGCAAGCTGGACGGCATGTCCCTTGGCGCCCTCCACCGGCAGCTGGAGAGAGCTAGCGATCTCCCTCCCCGGGAAGCAAGTTTTGCCGGGCTCCTGCTCGATGGGATCCAGAACCTCCGGACTTCGGTGCAAGATCCCCTCTTCGACAACGCCAAGCTGGTGTCCAAGGTCACACAGGTCCCTTGCTGGCCACCGATCAACGATTCGCGGCCCTCGACGTGCACCCTCATCGCCTTCACCATCATGATCCCGATCCACGCCCGCGCCGACGCTCCCGCATACGAGTTCATCCCACTCAACTTCTTCAAGACGCAGCAGCTCGTTTACAATAACTCGCCACACAGGGCCGCCTTTGCACGGTCAGTTCACCGCAACATTTCGCCCATCTTGGATTCGGTCTCGGCGGATAGCGCACTGCTACCCTCCAGCCGCCTACGAGACCTTGTTCTCACGCCTGGTATCCTCTTCTTTTCCCGGTCGAACCGCTCGCCGAACCAACTACGCCCTCGCCGCGCCAACGTCGTTAAGCTGGTGTCTCCGAGCCGCGAACACATGACGCTCACAACTTGCGATGAGAGCGTCGCTTCGCTGACCCTGTACGGAGCAACTGGCGGCGAGCCGGACCTCGCATCCGAGAGAAAGTCACCGAGCGACGGATCTGGCTCCGACGTTATCAAGGCGGCCACCAGGAGGCAGCAGCCGTCCAAGACGTCCTTTGGTGGCATCATGATCTCGCAGGAAGTCACTGTCCACGTGGAAGAGGCGATGGTCCCCGATCCCGACATGCCCGATATGCCACCGCCGACCCACCAACCTGACGGCTCACACAGCGGCGCACCGAGCTTGACTCGCCAGAGGAGTCTGAGAGCGCTGCAGAGCGCCGGCACGGAAACCACAGACAAGAACGGGCAGGCCATAGAGCTCAAGGAGGTCTCGGCTGTGCTCGGAGTGGGCGTGTCCAAGGTCGAG
The DNA here is from genome assembly GCA_023628475.1 of Chaetomiaceae sp. PF1801. NCBI lineage: Eukaryota > Fungi > Ascomycota > Sordariomycetes > Sordariales > Chaetomiaceae > Chaetomiaceae sp. PF1801. The sequence continues at coordinate 27,364 of JAMAKQ010000144.1, forward strand.
GTCAGGAAGGAGGGCGATGATGCCGTGACGACGTTTGTCGAAGATTTGTTTGCGGTTTGCATTGATACCCCTAGACGTGTGTAATTACCTATAGACTTTTTTGCTTGTACATATATCATTTTATAAACGGCCTAATCTTCTCGTGATCCTCTGCCCGAGCGGTGACACATGAGCTTGTTCTCCTGTGTTGCTACCCCTGTCTCGCACCCCTGGTCTAGAAGACTGGCAATGCCTGCCTCGGCGGTTTAGGGCAGTATGGGCAGAATGGGAGGCAGCAAAGTGCTCTCTCCTGACTCGTTTATGTGCGGATAAGTCCGGTCATCATCTGCCTTCCAAGCTCGGTTGCCGCCTCCTAGACACGAATGCAGAGCTTTCCCCGGGAAGTGTGTTCCTAACCGGCGCAGTACTCAGTGACAATGTCAGACAGTTATAACCAGACTCCTTAAAGTCTAGTTATCGCTGAAACATGGCTTCACCTTATACGTCCCCCTCACCTTAAAGCATCCAGAAGTATTATGGTCTTGCCAATGTATGTTGCCATCAATGAGTGCGGCACAATACGAGATCCCAATATCTCACCCGTGTGGCCCTCAGGCAGCGTGCAAAAGGGTCTTTCCGTAATTGACGCTCCCCCACCACCACTACGGAAATCGCCGCGACAGAGAGCTAACCGAGGTGGGCGCAAATTTGAGATTGCTCCCTGCATGATATGCAGGTGGTGATGTGTGATCGCGGCACGGAAACCCCCTGGCTTCATGGTTGTAACCATCTGGATAAAAGGGGTTGGTGGCATGAAACACATTGTATCTCTGTGGCACCACCATGCGGACCTGGTGATATCGGCATCTGCGAAGCTGGCGGTTCAAGATGCCAAGCGAGCTGGGGATTCTCATGTGCTTCAGACTCCTCGACGATGAGAACGTCCGCTTGAGCAGACCAAAGTTGCCACAAGCCAGCATCACCCACCCCGTGGCCGTTTATCGCGTAACGGTGGATTACATCAAACTGAGCTGGAGGCGAATTGGAAGTTTATGAGGACTGCGGCGATCTCTCTTGTTTCATGTACGCTTGTCGTTCGAGTCGACACCTTCAGCACCTGGAAGAACCAAGCCTCTGGCTCGGCAGAGCTTACTGTGGTTGACAAACAACACTGCATCGGCCATACCCCGGGCGTGCGAGCTCTCAGGTTTGCTCCGTCGGGAGACTGATGTGTGTGATCAAATCTCTCGGCTGGGCTGATATCTCGCTTTCTGTTCTGCTCTGCTGTCTCTGATAATTATGCCCTAATTACGCCACGAGTCTATGAGTCTTGTGGGCAGCTGAGTGTGCACATGAATGAAGTGGACCATGACTGTCAAAATGGGAAGCATACCTTAGGTATGCATGTGTCACTGCCCATGCTACTTGGACTTTCCTGTCAAAACTTTCCAGAAGTTTGAGGGACAATGGGACAGGGTGAGTAGGAATTCAGCTTAGATGCGCGGAGCATAGGAGTTGCTCAAATTCGGTCCTGAATGGACCACAATGGTTGGTTGAAGCAACACGCGGCTCCTCAGCTGTCAACCAAAGGGGACGGGACTCGGAGATCAGGGGAAGGGATGGCTTGAAGATATTCGTAACATCAACCCAAACATTGATGTCGTCACTGTGTTCAATGGTGTGCATTTGATGGAGATTGAAACTGGTTCAATATTACCAGATAATACTCAGCTTTTCTTGCTCCTCCAATCCGCCAATGCGTGGCTAACTGACTGCTTGACAGCCAACGACTGTTCGACAACAACCCCTGGCAGGTCAGATCGCTGGCTGCAGGCCAAACGAACTCAAAGTGGCTTGTGGCCTGTAGATCACCCGCCTCGGGCCGCCACAGCTCGACGTGTCAGGAAAAGCTCCAATGCAGGTTTCAGCTGTGGCCGACCGCGATGACCGCAAAACACCACGTCTGAGTGGTCCACTGTCACCAAGACAAGACATGTGCGACCCTCGGCTGCATCGCTCATTGGCGAGAGCGCGTGACTGCAGCATTGCTGTCGCCAGCCATACCAGATTAGACTGGTAAATGGATTGGAGATCACTGTTGTGTCTTACTTTCCAGCCACTCCTTTTCTGGTGGGGAGTCCACAGCTGAAAACCAAAGCCTTTCCCAGTGATCTCTTGGGTTTTTTCCCCCTGGATTCACCCAAGGACTACAGCCATCACCAAGGTCATGTCAACACCAATCCCGCAACCCCCGGGGGTGCCCCTGCTGGGCAACATCTTTGACGTTGATCCAAACAACACATGGTGGTCACTCAAGACGCTCGCTGAGAAGTATGGTAAGTGAGCATCCCGCAACAAGACAGGACACGAAGCTGATTCTGGCCCTTTGCTTCGGCAGGCAAAATCTTCCAGATCAAGGTGCTGGGCCACCGCGTCGTGTTCGTTGCGAGCGCCGCTCTTGCCGAGGAGCTCTGCGACGAGAAGAGGTTCCGAAAGTACGTCGGTGGGCCGATTGTCGAAATCCGCTACGCCGTCCACGACGCGCTGTTCACCGCCTTCGACCATGAGGAGTCTTGGGGAATCGCTCATCGCGTCATGGCGCCTCAGCTGAGCCCAGAGGCAGTGGGCAGCCATTTCGACGAAGTCCTCCAATGCACTGACGAGCTCATTGCAAAGTGGCACGGCGTGGGCCCCGAGACCCCTGTCCGGCCCTTGGACGACCTCAACCGTCTCAACCTCGAGGTCAACACGCTCACCCTGTTTGGCAAGAAGCTGAACTGCCTCGTCGGACCCGAACACCCCGTGATCAAGGCAATGGAGGACGCGACCTCGGAAGCCATGAAACGACCTACAAGGCCGAAACTGCTCAACTGGCTGGTGCACGGTGCCAAGTTCAAAAAAGCCACCAAGACGCTGCGAGGGTTCGGCGCCGAGCTGATCAAGGAGCGCCAGGAGAACCCGTCGGACCGCCGCGACCTGCTCTGGGCGCTCCTAAACGCAAAAGACCCGGAGACGGGCAAGGGCCTGACCGAGTCGCAGGTCATCGACGAGATTGTGTCGATGCCCATCGGTAGCAGCACCGCGCCGTGCGCCGTCGCCGCCGGTATCCTCTTCCTCCTGCAGAACCCGGACGCGCTGGTCAAGGCGCGGGACGAGATTGATGCTGTCATCGGCGACGGACCGTTTCGGCAAGAACACGTCTCTCAGCTGCAGTATATCGCCGGCGTCATCCGCGAGACGCTGCGCCTGTCGTTCGCTGCACCGGGCTTCAACATCGAACCTATTCCAAAGGCTGGCGACCAGTCTCCCGTGCTGCTCGCGGGCGGCAAGTATCAGGTGGCCCACGATCAGGCTATGATCATCGTGCTGGCCGGCGTCAACCGGGATTCGACCGTGTTCGACGAGCCGCTGGCTTTCCGCCCCGAGCGGATGATGGGCGAGCGGTTTGAGCAGCTGCCCACGGGCGTCAAGAAGTGGTTCGGCAACGGAAAGCGGGAGTGCATCGGCAAGCACTGGGCGTGGGAGTTCCTCGTGGTGGTGATGGCGAAGCTGATCCGGGAAGTCGACTTCGAGGCGGTGGACCCGGACTACAAGCTGAAGCAGGACGGATGGTTCAATGTTCGGCCCGTCGGCTTCTCTGTCAAGGCAAAGCCGAGGGGTCGGTGACTCGGAGAGCCGAGTTGTGGTGGGAATTGGGATGGTTGCTTGTGACGTGGCGGTGGTGTGCAAGAGGGCCGAGCGAAGTGACGAAACTGGAAGGGCACATGCGCAGGCGGTGCAGCTCTCTCAAGCACCTCAACAACTCAACCACGCCTTCCCCTTGGCTTGATGTGATGTCAGAATTGCCTCTCACGATGATAACATGCACAGATGTGCGACCCTTCCAGGCTGTTAGCAACAACAGCCTTGGTACTTACTACTACATCGTATTTGAATGTCCGTGGGTGTCTCTAAAAACGTCTGCTCTTGATGGAGATAGGTAACTGGGGAAGATGATCTGAGCGTCGCACGCGTCTTTTTCTGTGCTCTGATTGCTGAAAACCGCCAACGACAACTGTAAATAGGCTTCGCCAGGCATAACAATGCCAGAGGGGCGAAGTTGATGTGGAATCGGCACGCGTTAATGTTGGGGAAGTGAAGTCATCCAAGGTGGGTGCTTTGAAGGCCGGGCACCGCCACAGATGTAGCGTATAAGTTCAGTCTCCTGCAAAGGAGTCCTCGACCCGAGTTCTCTCCTCCCTCTCTTCTTATTTAACAAGACCGGTTCACACTCGCTAGAAACCACTCTCGCTTGACTTCCCAAACCTAAACCAAACTCGAACTCAAACACTCTATCTTCCTCGATTACCATCAAATCACCCACAATGAAGACTGTCATCGCCACCGTTTTCGCCGCCCTCTTCACCACGGCCGCGGCCCAGGGTGTCACCATCTCCCTGCCGTCTGGCGTCACGCTCCCCTCGGGCGTCACCCTCCCGTCGGGCGTCTCCATCGTCACGGCCACCCCGACCTCGTCGGCCGCCAACCGCAACGGCCCGCGCGTCCACGCCCGCCAGGGCCTCGGAGGCGGCTTCAGCGCCTTCTCCGGCCTCTCGGGCATCTCCATCGGTCTGCAGCAGACCCGGACCAATGCCGCCCAGCCCACCCGCCAGACCAACGCCTAAACGGCCAGATCCGCGCTTGCGCTCGAAGACGACGACTGCGAGTTTTCTGCCGAGTTTTGTCAAGATGGAGTTGGGACTGGATTGTTGGTATGGATGCTAGGGTGGATAGACTCTGGGTAATGTGGCCGTAATGGGAGAAGTGGGAGGGATTGGCACATTCCTTTGTACTTTGGAGGAGGAGGATTATGTTGGGAACACCGCTAGGTAGACAATACACGGGTGGCTTCCTCAAGGAACACCTTGGTTCTACCGCACGCTGACCATGAACTGTCTGCCTTTGATGGGAAAATGCGACCGAGTAAAGGTTTGTGGGCTTCGTAAGAGACAGTCTCGCCCAACACCGCTGCATCTACGCCTTGCAGAACGGACAAGACAATGTGGCTCAACCGCTTGAGCCGGGAGCCGAGTTGGGCGGATGTCATTTCGTTTCTCTATCATTAATTATGTGTCATTGCTGTGCCTGGAACTGCCACAAACCATGACATGAGCCCTGCTCGAGTATGCCTCCAGTGAGTCCAGTCTGTCCTGCATCGCTGATTCCTGGGACCGAAAGAAGGAGCGCTACCCGTAGGTGACTCCGAAAACAAGAGAAGGAAAGTGCTGATAGAAGTGGGATGCGAGTTCACTCCTTGCATTCCAGCCTGGCAAACGTTCAATGTTGGCAGTGGGCGGTCGGGTCTGGGTCAGGTTTCTCAGCCATGGCTCTGTTCAAGTTTGCACAGTCTGACCTTGTTGTCATGCGGTCACAGTTTTCTCCATCAAATCTTGAATCTCGATACATGGAATTCTAGTCACCGGCATTCTTGTCTTCCATCACTCTGCATCGGCAGGTCCAAATCGACACCGAACGACGCTCATCGTTACCTAGCCATCTGTCCACCTCCAAGATGAGCTCGAGACGGCGTACCAGCACAGACGCATCATCCATCCCCAAATGGCCGACACCACGACATTTCACTTTTTTCCTCGGTTACCGCCTGAACTAAGGCTCATGATATGGGAGGCGGCAATCCGACCGGCCTGCAACGGAGTTCAATTCTTCTCGGCATTCAGCAATGAAGAAGAGCCCGACGACAGTCCACGGCTTCAGCTTGCACCCCTGCCTCGGGTCCGGCAACGGCGAGTTTCCAACGTGGTTACGGCGCCGAGGGTTCCGGGAACACAGAACGAGTATTCTTGGATCAAGGGGAACCGTTCCACCTACCGATGGGACGCCGGGTTGTGGACAGCATGCAAGGAATCGAGGAACGCCATCATGAGGCACCTTAGGGTGCAGTACTGGGACGCCAGACGGCGCGAGGGACCTCGGTTGTCTCTTACCGAGGACAGGGAGTTGGCCACCACGCTGGTCACGCAGGACGATGGGAAGTACTGGCACTTGGTGCTCCAGCCGTTGAAGGATCTGTTGTGCGTGGACATTCAACCCCTCCTGGATATCAATGTCTGGGCAGCCTGCCACGACTGGGTGACCACCTTGTCGGACCTCCCTTTCACGGACCCGAGGCGCGGCTTTTCCCACGAGGTCTACCTTGGCATGGAATTCGACCCGGCGTGGAACGCCGAGATTCTCACGAACCCGCCCGATCACAACACACAGACGATGCCGGGCGCCGCGACAAATTTCGTCCACGACTGTTGGGAGACGAGGGAACTCGATGCTTTCCTTTGGTTGATCGACCAGACCTACATGTACTCGCCGCCCGCTGAGGTGCAGGAACGGCCCGATGACGATTTCAAACAAGTGTTTTACGACCTTGACCGCACACGCTACGTTGCGCTGACCGAGGAGGACCTTGCGCGGTGCCGACAGGACGAGAGCTATCCGCAAACCGCCGTCTTCTTCTTCGACTTGCTCTTGGACCTCTACCCTAAGATACATCCCGACTACGAGGGCGACGTGGACCCCCTGGTCTTTGAGATCGAAGAGCATGTCGGTGTGCTCGTTCGTGTTTGATCCAGGGTACCATCTCCCGTCCTGCGCCCTGTTCTGGATGTCACCGGCGTCACCCTTCAGGCCGGGCCACCCGTCAGCACCCTCCAAGCTGCGCCGCCATGCCTCCGGGAACAGCACGGGCACGGGGCTTGCCCAGACACACAAGAGCTACACAAGCAGCCTCGCCTCATTCTTCCATTGGTATTCTCGCATTGGAAGAGACCGCTGTCGAACACTCACGTTGGAGGCACACTGGCAGCGTGACTCCCAGAGTTTTGGAACAGCGAGGGGGGAAGAATCAACATCTCCTGTCAGCGGACATGGGTTCGGCTGTATTTCAACTGCCGAGCGCGGGGGATGGCTGGTGGCAGGAGAGTCAACTGGACGGGTTTGTGTCAAAAGTCTCACAGGGTGAGCATACCCGACATGTTTCCCCTCATGTAGTCAGCGCCAATGTGCGGAGGTTGTTGTCTCCAAACTTGAATTCATCCTCATTACCACCTTAGAGACCCTCCTCCATGCCCACCTCATACATGTGTGATTGCATCTTGCGTCCAGTCACCATCCGAGTAATAGCCTCTGAGATTTGCTCTGCAGTGTGACAACCAAATCACAACTTCTTACTTTTGACGTTCAGGGGTAATTTAAACAATAACAGGATCAATGGCTGCCGGGCCGGAGACAACGGCGCATCTCCCGGAAACCTCCCTCTGGGCAAACCGAAAATGCCTGCTCATCTGCGCCATCGTGGCCGTGGCCAACATGCAGTACGGCCTGGACTCGGCCTGCCTTGCCAGCCTGCAGGCCATGCCGGGCTTTCTCGAAGTGTTTGGACACCCCGACCCGCGACTCAGGGGTGGGTATGGAATTGATGTGAGCGAGCCCCATGACTCTCGCAGAGAACGTAACGCATTTTGCTAACTGCAGCATGACAGAGAACCTTCCAGCAGCTGATCGGCTCCTTGCTCACGCTGGGCGCCTTCCTCTCGTCCATCTTCGCGGGCGCCTTTGCCCACTTTTTTGGCCGCAAACCCGCTCTCTGGCTCGCGTGTCTGCTCACGGCCCTCGGCGCCGCCATCCAGATTGGCACGACCAACTGGGGCGTCGTCTACCTCGGCCGCCTGGTACTTGGCATCGGCAACGGTTTTCTCGTGACATTCTCCAACATCTATTGCGCCGAGGCCGCGCCGGCCCATCTCCGTGCCGTACTTGTCGCCCTGTTCTCTGAGTGGGTCAACATCGGGAGTATTGTCGGCGCGGCTGTTACAAATGCGACGTCCAAGTTCCTGGACAAATCATCATATCAGATCCCACTGGGGATTCAGTTCATTGTACCGGCCGTTCTGGCCGTGGGGTTGTGCTTTGTGCCCGAGTCGCCGAGGTACTTGGTGAATAAGGGGAAGCTGGAGGAGGGAAGGAAGGCGCTCGAAGTGCTCAGGAGTGACTCGCTTGGCGAGGAGCAGTTCGAGCTCGAGTGGGCCGAGATGGTCAAGGGGATTGAGGAGGAGAAGAAGCTTGCCAGCTCGGTTGGTCCGCTGGAGATGTTCAGGGGTATGTGCATGGAGTAGGTAATTTCTGAGTGACTTCGAATGACTGACGAGGACAACAGGGAGCAACCTGCGTCGGACCCTGCTTTGCTTTGGTGTTATTGCGAGTAAGTTTGAGCTCCCACGCCCATTCCCAGTATTCAGTCGCTAACTGTTGTTGACAGCTCAAACGGGAAGGCAAGTCAACCATCCATTTCCGACCAGAATGTCTTCATCTAACCCAACAACAGCGGCTCCTGGTTCCTCATCAGCTACACGACTTACTTCCTGGTTGTCTCTGGGCTCACCGTGGACGAGGCCTTCAAGTACTCGGTCATGAAGTCGTGCCTCGGCTTCATCGGCGTAAATCTCGGCATTTACCTGATGCGCCACGTCGTCGGCCGCCGCACCATCATGATGATCGGGTCTCTGACGCAGGGCCTGTGCATGCTTGTCGTCGCTATCACGGCGACGACGTCAGCTGGGACGCTCGTTGCGCGGAACTGCCTCATCGCGTTTACGGCTCTGTACATGTTCTCGTACAATGCCTTCGTTGGCGCGGCGAGTTACCCTGTGGCCACTGAGTTGGTTAGCACCAGGCTCAGGTCCTGGACGGTGGGCTCGGCCATTAGCTTGGGGTACTTCCTTGCTTGGCTGACTGGCTTTTGCTCGCCGTACTTCATCAACCCGGAGAACATGAACTGGGTAAGTTGGCTTCTTTGGGTTCTTCTGTGCCAGAGACCAAACACTGACACGGAGCAGGGAGCAAAATATGGCTACATCTGGGCCGGTTCAAACCTGGCGTGCGGCATCTTTTTCTTCCTGTTCCTGCCTGAGCTGAAGGGACGCACGCTGGAGGAGATTGATGAGCTGTTTGAGCGGCGGATCTCGGCATGGAAGTTCAAGACAACAAGGACCAACATCATGGACGAGGCCCTGAAGGAGGTGCGGAACCGGGATGTGCCTATGACTGATACCAAGGCGCCGGTTGAACTCGTCGAGACAGTACAGTAATCGGGGATATCAAGGATGGCGCGGAGCGTCATACTCCTTACTTCCGGGTGCTTAGATCTAGTGGTCTCGGGGTACTGTAGCTAATCCAGCACTGATCTGGATCATACATGCAATTGCACATTGTCTTCTAGGGTTATGAACATTCGGAATTTCCGCTATTTACCAATGTCACTTTCGAACTTTTGACTGCCGGTGGTCCTAAGTAACATACACGCTCATTAACAGCAAGCATTCGGACACTTTGGTGTCTAGCCTGGGCCCCGGAGTTTCACACCTCTTGCAGTTGCCTCCTCAAAAGCCCCACTGTCTGCACCAATTCTTCATCAGCTCCGGCGTGACAGCCTGTATGCCAGCCATGGTCTTGCTGCGGCTCGTCGTTCGCGACGTCTCCATGTCGACGTACCCCTGTCCCTCCTTAGCCGCCCTCGCCCAGCTCCTGTAGGTATCCAGGAGCTTCACTCCAGGGTTCTTGCTGATGTCCTCCATGTGATCCTGGCTCTCGTCCAGGGCGCTGACCCACTCGTCGAAGCTGACCAGGTTCTTGATGCGGCCGCCATAGAACTCCTTGACGGCGTTCGCGAGCGTCACCCAATCCGTCGTGCGCGGGTTGACACCGTGGAAGTACCCGTTGATGTCCTCGACAGGGACTCGGCTCGTCACGCCAGACACCTCGAGCACCAGGTTTGCGATGCCTTCGATGGGCGTCCAGTTGACGGTCGTCATCTGACCGAGACCGTCCGGGAGAACCCCAAGGTAGAGCGAGCTCGCGATGATGCTGGGGAGCCACTCCTGCCGGTTCCAGACACCCTTCTCGCTGCTGGGGCCGGCGATCTGGCCGACGCGGATGACCTCGGTCGGCACGCCCGAGACTTCGCTCGCCTTCTCAAGAATGAGGCTGCTGACGAGCTTAGACATGCCATATCCGCCGGTGCTGATGTCGAGGTCGTGCAAAGACCGCTCCGGCACGGGCTCGGGCTTCTTCCACGCGTCAACGGTAGCGATGGACGAGATGAAGACGACGGGGACACGCTTGGCCGCCTTGCAGCTGAAGTCGGCCAGGTTGCGCACGCCGCGGATGTGCGGCTCGAACGACTCGACGGGCATGTTGAAGTTGACGGGCCACTGGTTGTGGATGACGCGGTCGACCTCGCCCAGCATGCGCTCGTACGTCTCGCTGTCGAGGCCGAGGTCGAAGCGAGACATGTCGGCGCGGAGGAACTCGGTCTTGGAGAAGTCGATGTGGAGGCCGCGCTCGGTGGCGCTCTTGCGCTGTCGCTCCTCGGCGTCGTGGGACCGGTTGAGGCAGATGACCTTCTTCACTCTGGGGTTGGAAGACGCCAGGTCGAGCATGTACGACCCCAGTGCACCGGTCGTGCCTGTAATGACGATCACTTGGTCCTGGTCGGCCGGTGGAGGCTTGTTGGCCTTCGCAGGAGGCATGTCCCTGGTGTACTTTTGCAGGAGGGCCTCCATCGCGCTGTCCTCGTGCTGGGCCTCGCCCGTCGTAGCGTCCTGACCCTGCTTGTTCACCACGGAGAAGAGATACTCCGCTAGTCGTTTAGACGTAGGGTGGCCGTAAATCACGCGAGTGGCCAGGGCAGAGGCATCCACACGGACACCAGCTGCTTCCAAACCGGCCCGCAGCAGCCGAGAGGCGTTGATGACCTGCATCGAGTCGATTCCGACGGTGAAGAAGTCCGTGTCCGGTTCGAGCTTCGGGGCGCGCAACCACTTCTCAAACAGCGTCTCGATCGACTGCGTCAGGGCCTCCTTGGAGCTAAGGTCCAGGCTCGGGGCCTCGGACGAGGTCACCTCACCCGCATGATCGTAGATGGCGTCGATCTCGTCTTGATACATGCGGATAGTGCCGGCTCGCTGGATGGTGCCCTTGGCGGCCCGAAGGAACGGCTTGTTGGGGCTCGAGAGCGCAATGAACTGCCGCCCAATCTGCCCGTGGGCGACCGTCTCCTTGTTCGCTTTCACCACGGTTGGCCAGACGCTGTCGAGGAACTGCTTCTTCTCCTCTTCGGTCTTGGGAAACTCGGCCGGCTCGATGATGAGAGCCGGCTGAAACCGGTTGCTGCCAACCACCAGGGCCCCCTTGACGCCCGGATGACCCATGAGGGTGTCTTCGATGGAGACGGGGTTGAGCTTCTCACCGTTTGAGAAGACAATGATGTTGTCGGCTCGCCCCTTGTACATCCAGTGGTCGGGAAGCGTGGGATGGGGCTGGTAAAGGTCCTTGGTCATGTACTCCTTCGAGTCGGGGAACGTGTAGAAGAACCCCTGAAAGCCGGGATGCTTGTCTTTGCGCACAATGACCTGCTCGTATGCGTTCTCCTCGGCTGACTCGACCCACTTGCAGCCAAACAGCTCCGAGTTGTAGATGAAATACCGCCAGAGCTCAGGGTTTGGCTGCCAGTAAATGGGGAAAGGCGCAAACCTGCAATGGTCAGTCCTGCTTCCATGCCCTTTTTCGGTGTGGACCTACTCTGTCGCTGAGATGACGTTTAGCAGCGTCACACCGTTCTTGACCAGTCTGTCGCCTGCTTCACCAGAGAGGTTACCTTGCAGAGTGCCAAGTCAGTATTTGTTTCCACGTTCTCTTTTCCAGTAGCGCATGCTTACCGCCTCCAAATCCCACGTACGCCATCTTGTTCAAAACCTCGATGGCTTCCTTGGACTGGCTCAGCTCTTCCAGGATGGCGGGCGGCAGAAGAACCGAGTCCGATTCGGCGTACTTCAGGCACTCGATGACCATATCCGCGGACAACGGCCGGTCGCCAATGCCCAGTGCGGCGGGGGTATCCCAATAATGGACCATGAGTAGCGCCACGTAGAGGGCCGCGGCGTGGAAAAGGGGCACTGCGAGCATCAGTCAGCTCCACGTCCAACATCAATACTCAAGGCCGTCTGGGTAACTTGCTTGGGTTGAACATCCTTCTGGACCGCCGCGCCATCTCGTCAATCCAAATCCTCCTGCCCTTCCACTCGCCAAGGTTGTGGTATGCATCTCCAATGGCCAACATGCCCTGCCTCACCACGATGGGCTTCGGAAACCCCGTGCTGCCGCTCGTGTGCAGGATCAGCAGCGGATCCCACTCGGCCTCCTCAAACGTCTTGTCGTAGGGAAACGGCTCGATGCGCTCCTCGGGGAACCAGGCCGAGACGGGGAAGGTCATGAAGGCGTGCATGTCGCGCTCCTGCAGCCACGACTGCACCATGTCCTTGTACATGGCGTCGAACCAGATGATGTTGCAGTTGGTCTGCTCGAACAGGTTCAGCTGGCCCTCCTGCGAGTTGCGCGGCGAGATGAAGAGCGCCTGGTAGCCGGCCTTGACGGCGCCCAGGGCGAAGACGAGGTAGCGCACATCGCTGGGGCCGATGTAGGCGACGGTGGGGAAGTCGCCCTTGGCTGGGCGGCCGGTGCACTGGACCAGCTTGTGGGCAACTCGGTTGACGGCATTGGCGGCTTGCTTGTACGTGACCTTCTTCCAGCCGTCCTTGGGGTCGGACGAGTTGGGGATCGACACCCATTCGCGGGTCGGCTCGTTCCGGGCACGCTCGTCGACGATGTTGACTAGCAGCCGTCTGCCATACTGACTGGTTTGCTGGTCGGTTGAGGAAGCCTCCATGACGAGGTGTGATAGGGGGGCGGGTGGGTGTCTGGGTGAGCGTGTGTCAATGCACTGCTCAGGGACAAGACGGCACTTGCAGCTCGAGGAAGGAGATGTCGATTGTTGGATAAGACACAGCAGCCAAGAAAGCTTGAACGGTTTAAGAGTTGCTGGAAGCTTCGGCCCGTGAGTTCGCCAGGTTTCTAACACGTCGATCAACGGTCGAGTGTGCTATATATAAAAACAGCAAACTTCTTTCCGCCGTATCCGGCTGCTCCGCGCGCGGCATCGCGTCGCGAGGGGGCGACGTCGCACAGCTTCTGTCCGCCAATTCGAATGGACGATGGCGAACTGCGAATTGCGGTGCACGAGTCATTTCCCATCCCCAGTGTCGACGTCAGCGGTGTATCATACCCACCAGGACCAGGACGCGAACTCGCGATCTAAAACTCCGGCTCCATCGCCGATCATGCCCCACTCTCCCGAGATCCCCCTGCCGACGCCCGAATTCACCGCTGTGTTCTGTATGGTTGCCGATTAGTACACAAAGTGATCATGAGAGCTAGGCTCCATACCTAGCATGAGGACCGTCGGGGCTCCAAGACGCCGAATCCTCGGATCCGAGTCCGGCGGTGAGCTAGTCGGATCGGCTTTTTGAATCCCGACTCCGAAATTCGAACCCATGGGCCGGGAATACATGTAACCACGAAGACAAACTGCTACGGCTCGATCGGAAGCGTTATAATTAGAGGGTGAGCTGATACCATTTCTCTCATCCACTCAGACATCCACCAGGAAGCGTGCTGAGCCACCGTCCATCCCCAAGACCTCCTGAGCCTCCCGAAAACAATTCTCCAGATATCCATCCCACTTTACCCGCAGCTCCGTGTTCTTGGTCTCGTTGGCTAGATGCCTCTTGCGTATCATCAGGGCGCTCGCATCGTCGTCAACGAGATGCGGGTTTGCACCCAAAAACTCGTATTCCCAGGTCCACACATCCGACCAAGACGGCGACGAGGGCACCTTACGTGGTCCCCTCCCTCCACGCCGACGCAGCCCATCTGGCCCGTTCCAAGCTAGCCAGGCACCACGGACGAGATGCAAGTACCCCCGAGCCCGAACCCTCTCGGGCTCATTGTTGATCCAGAGGGAGTCGTCATCCACGGCCTTGCTTGCCCAACCAAACCTGGAGCCACCTCCCTCCTCAGGGGTGGTCATGAGGGCGCGGTCCGGGTGGTACAGGCTCAGAAGTCCCAGGAGTGCACACTTGATGACCGCATTGCTGGTGAGCCCCTGCTGAGAATCACGCACAGCCTCATCGATGAGCTTCGGCTCAAGTCGGTCCAACGCACTGGCAGTCTCCCGAGACCCGCCGGCAAACCGAGCCCCAAGGATGGACAACTCGAGGTAGAGCGTCATGAAGGTGGCTCGACTCTCCTGAAGCTCCTTCACGCCAGTCAACCAGCCTTGTTCCTCCTTCCGGATCTGCTCATCGAACCACTCGACCCCCAGCCGCGCCATCTCCCTTCCCACCCCGAGCAAGAACTTAGACGCAAGTCCAACGCCATGCGCTGCCCCCTTGTAGTTGCCCCAAAGCGCAAGACAACTCCCCCAAATCGACTCCTCCTGCTCCAGACACGGCCTCATGCCCCCGTCCCTGGCCTTACGCAGGTACTCGACCGCAAACGCCAACATGACACCAACCGGCGCCGGCCTCGTCGGCTCCATCTCCAGCAGCATATGCAACCAATTCTTGATGCTCTCAGCCAAGTAACACCATCTCCCATCCCAGGTCTTGACCCCGGCAGGACCCCACCGCGCCCGCTCGAGCTCATACATGCGCCCCAGCGCCGTCATACCCAGCTCCAACCCCGTCGTCTTGACCGTGAGTTCGTCATCCTCGTCGAAAAGGAACCAGTGGACATGACAGAAGTCAGCCATTTCCACAAACCCCAGGTTACCTGCCTTGTCCCACGCCGCGCGGTTGGCGGCGAAGCGTTGTAGATTGGAGAAGCGGATTCCCCTCTGGCAGAGCGCGGCCAGCGGCGCCAGCGGGGGTCCTGAGTCTGTGCAGATGGCGATGCAGGCGTCCAGCTCGGCGTCAGCCTCCTTCTTGGCGGCGTACGAGAGATGCGAGAGCTCGGTGCTGCGGACTACGGAAGCGTGGCGCAGGCGTACGTGTTGGAAGCGGGTCTTTGCTGTGTAGAGGAGGGACTGGCAGAGGGGTGTCATGTTGGAGGGGGGGTCGATGTTGTTTTCGCGGAGCTGGTCGGCCAGGAGGCCTAGCAGTTCGATGCGTTTGTCGCGGGCGAGAGGTGAGAAGAGGGCTGGGGCGATGGTGCGGGTGTAGGTGGTTGACCAGGTCGAGGCGGTCAGGAGGCCGGTGGTGGGGAGGGCGGCGTCTGAGCAGGAGTGGGAGAAGAAGCCGGGGAGGAAGATCCAGAAGAGGAGCTCGATGTCGTTGAGAGGTTGAGGGCCATGGAGGAGGGCGAGGCGGGCGTCGGCGTAGCGGGTGAAGAAGAGGGCGTTGGCCTGCATCAAGGCGTGGTGTTGCTGCTGGGTGTAGCCCAGGGCGGCGCAGGAGGCCTCGGAGCTCTTGTGTTGCTCGAATAAGCAGCTCGCAAGGCGAAAGGTGGCCTGTTCTGGCGTCTGGAAGACCACATCCGCGGGGATGGGTTGGAGATACGGCGGGATCGGCTCCGGGAGGTCGCCCGGAAAGGTGTAGTACCCCATCTGTATGTGCAGCAGCGTCCGGATGGCGCAGAAGGAGGCGACCGTGCAGCCATATCTGTGTCCGAGCTGGTGTTTTGCTGCCGTAAGCTGGGCGAAGAAGGTTGCGCATGCGTCAAGAGCTTTCCGGTAATCGAGCAAGTAGAAAGACTGAAGGATCTCGGCGAAGGCTGGACGGAGGTCATCGGCAAATTCTGGGGGGAAGAAGACGGTGCAAGCTTCCGTTGGAGGAAGTGTTTTCCATGCTTCCGGATTTGCGACGTGCAGAATGTAAGACTGTAACGTGGCCGCGGCCTCTTCTTCTCGGCTGGAAAGGGTGTTAGTCTCCTGAGCCCCTTGTTTTCCTGATGTTTCAACGGCAATACCTCTGAGCGCAGCCCATTTCGTTTTGGGTTTTTTTTTTTTTTTTTTTTCTTCGAAAGAAGAACAATCTGAATTGTGTTGCGTTCTCAAGAGATGAAGAACATGAATGGGACGACGGTGCGGTTCTGGTCGGTTCACTCAGCTTCAACCGAGGTGGACTGGACCC
Organism: Chaetomiaceae sp. PF1801; assembly: GCA_023628475.1. Taxonomy (NCBI): domain Eukaryota; kingdom Fungi; phylum Ascomycota; class Sordariomycetes; order Sordariales; family Chaetomiaceae; species Chaetomiaceae sp. PF1801. The sequence goes on from JAMAKQ010000144.1 coordinate 43,356, forward strand.
GGTTTTCGGGCCACTAACCCACGTCTCAGGACCTGGACGTTATCTTATTGATTGACCACGAGGAGAAGAAGGCTGTGACATGGAAATTGACATTCCTTGGCACCATGGGGAGCAGCACGCTCGCGGCGGCAAGCTCCAGCGTCGGGCATGCGGCTGAATCGATAGTGAAAGCCACAATGAATGTGGGCTGGAAAGGATTTCCAGGTCCGAAACAGCAGCGGCTTCGGAGGACTGTTTCCACGATGGTTATCTTATTTATCTGCAGCACTTGGCCTGCCAACGAGACACCTGAGGCTCGTTTAGTAAAGTTCCATCAAGCATCTCCTGATCCGACGACAACGGTCAGGCGCAATACGACAACGACAGGCACAATGCAAAGGCCACCCGAAGAACCCACGTTCTCCAACCAGCTCGACGAGGGCGGACGGGCTTGGTTCTACCTCGTGGGCCTGGTTGCGGCCGGCGCTGCGGCCGTCACGGGATGGATCTACTCGTACATCGTCCCCAGCCGCGACACGGTGGTGGTCAAGGATGCCCAGGGGTTTATGACCTTGCTCATCATTGCCTGGTATCTGGCCATGGGTGCGGTAAGTCGCATGTTGCACCTCCCTTTCTTCGTTCCACTGCTTACTCGACGCAGGGAGGCGCGACGGTACTCATGGCCGTCCTGTGCCGGCTGAGGGTCCCAATGAAGCATCCCCTCATGTCGATCGTTCACGGGCTTCTCGGCCTGGCGTGGGGCGTCACTTGGGTCTTTCTCATGATCGCCGAGATCTCCATCTCGAACAAGAACAAGGCCTGCGAGGACATTGCGGGCGACAAGATGCAGGATGACCGTGTCATTCGGACGTGCTATCAGGGCAACTACCTGAACTGGATCCCCACGTACGCTGTAACAGCGGTTGCTTTTGTCCAGTGGTTAGGCATCCCGTCCCCGTCAAGCCAACTTGAACACATCACTGACACAGTTGAAGTCTGATTTGGCTAGGCACTTGCAAGCATGTGCTCGGCCAGTGGAGGAACAAGAAGAAGTACGAACGGGGCGGTTTGGGCCATCTTCAGATCTCCGTCAACGGCAGGGTGCTGGACGCGCCCCCGGGGAGGACTGAACGAGAACGCAACGAGCAAGCGAGGGCAATTGCGGACGAGGTCTGGAACGAGATGACTGCGGAAAGAGAGGCATGGGTGCAGAAACAAATGGATGCCAGGGATGCGGTGGAAAAGGGGGTCCATGGCGGCTCGGGTGCGGTGGTGCAACAGATGCCTGACCTCGGTACCCAGGCTCAGGCATGGCGGCAGGCGTGATTCGGGATGTGGACGTTCATTTTCGGTGTTGTGATTCTCTGACGGACGTGTATCTCTACACTACCTAATGATTGACCCCCTGAGCATGATGCAGACAACTCATCTCTTGAGACAATGGTTGGCATGACTCGGCTGCCCACGCTGTTAAGCACCCGCCCCAAACATGCTAGCCATCAAGCCAGATATTGTCCAGATGATTCCCTGCTCGGTCAACTTCGGTGGGCAGTACCTGGATCCCGTCAGCGGCCGACGAATGAAACAGACATAGGTCACGGGGAAAGACTCACGCCTGGTACGGCTCCGACATCAACACATAGCCGATCCAAAACAGCCAGCTCGCCAACCAGCTCACAAACAGACAGGCAAGCGTCGCGGCCGCCAGGTCCTTGCGATCCGACTTGGTCTCCCTCTCCCCCAACCCCTTGACTGTGTCCGCGATGACCGCCTCGCCGTTCCAAAACCCCACAACAACGCCGTACCACACCATCACCAGCGGGACCATGCCAAACACGCCCATCACCACGTACAGAAACGACGCAGAATAGAACATCTTAGCCGCCTGAGGCAACTCCTGGTACTCCCAGCTCCACACCTTCCCATATCCCGCCTGATCCCCAAAGTGGGCAATGCCCCCGATCGTGAACAGCCCCAGCAGCTGGAGGACAAACTCGGAGAACGCATTGGCCGCCGACGCGATGCGCCACGGGTAGTAGTCCGGGAACCACCTCGTGCGCTCGACCGTCGACAGCAGCGCCAGCGCCATCCAAGTGTGCCGCGGGCGCGCCGCATAGAGGAAGAAGTAGGTCCACCGGCCCGTCCGCCCTGATTCTTCGTACCCCGGCGTGGAGAATATGATGTACACCACGAGGGCGTTACCGCCGAGCTGCGTGAGCAATGGCAGCAGGAATTGCAGGGCGAAGCGCAGCTTTTGGAAGGCCGTCGGGCGGCGCTCGTAGATCTTGCCGAAGAGGCGGAGCGTGAGGAAGCGCACGACGCCGCGGTGGGCGAGCACAACGCTGAGGAGTGTGACAATGGCGGACGATAGGGCGAAGGTGACGAGGACGCGCCAAGCTTCGGGGCATTGAGCATTCTGGTATCTGTAGTCGGGGTAGAGCTGCCATGTTATTGGCAGGATGTCGGTAAAGACGGTCATTCTCTTGGCTGGAATTGACGGTTGACTGCGCTGGAGGTATGGTGATGGTGATGTGTTGTGAACTTGTTTGTTGGGCCTGCTGGCAGCCAGATCTTGCAGATTTCTGAGCTCGAGCTTGAGAATCGGTTTGCCATCAATTTTTGGATTGCTCTGGCCGTAAGTTCGCAGTTCAATATTGTCAGCCACCCCTGAGAGTCAGCTCAGCCGTCGGATATTGATGATGGCGTTCAGGGGTGCGTCCAAAACTTCAGGGGTGCTTGGAACGCCTCTTCAGCTCTTGGCAATGTCAAAGGACAGGTTCAATACGGAGTAGTTAACGTTATATTCCTCTTCTCCGCGCGGCAGCGGCATTGGCAGACCCCCATGTGGGATGGACAAACATGGTGGCGTCACACGAACACTCTCAGGCTTGCAGCTCAGGAGTCGACTCCGGTCACCCGGTGTACATAGATTGCCGGTGCGGAGGCTTTGCGGCGTGAGACTCGGAACGGGAGGCACAGCCACTGACGATATGTGATGGAATCGCCTGCAGATCGCCGTTGTTTTGTTTGAGAGTGTTCTGCTCGTAAATGTGGTCTCATAACCCCCGGGCCAAGCTGAGGGCCAACTTGAACACCACAGTTGAAGACACCCAAGCAAGGTGTACACAAAACGCTGTTTAACCATCCAAGTCCGGCTTCTCAAGCCAAGCCCGGAGTTTCTTGAGGGCGAACAAATCGTGCGCTGCCTCCGAAGTTGTGTAGTCGGCCATGTCACCTTCCACCCAGCCCTTGGTACCCCGGGAGCCCCCGAGTTTCCGCCCAACTTCACGGCAAGAGCCAAAGTCAATGAGAACCGGCATGCCCCCCGCGTCCACCATGATGTTCCTCGGGTTGATGTCGTTGTGGGCGAGGCCGATTGAGTGAAGGTGATGGACAGCTGACTCGAGCGCTGCCATGAATGACTCCTTGTCAATGGGCTCAACGGCATTCTTGATGTAATCCTTCAAATCGTTGGCATGTTTGTCGAGAACCAACCCAGTAATGTGGCCCCTTCGCACACGACAGCCGTGGTACTTGATGATGTTGGGATGTGGGTGCTGCGAAATGAGCTCCAGTGCATGCGCCTCGTCGAGCATCATGGCTGGAAGTTGCGGGAGGGCATCCTGTTCCTTGTAGTCGTAATAGACGTTCAGGCCCGTTCGCTTGATGTAGACTGTGTCCTTGTCGAGGTTGTCGGGTGCGAGCGTGAAACTTGCATCGGCAGGGAGTTCCGGGAAGATGTCCCCGTCAGGAATCCGTTCCAGGGCAGCCGTGAACTGCTCAAGACTGATCTTGAGCTTGTCCAATTTTAGATGGCCGTAATAGAAGGCATCTTCCTCGTCGATGACGTTGAACTCGGTGTACAGGAAATCCTCGCGGCCGTTGCCGAAGACCTCTGCCACGTAGCTCAGATCGCTGAATTGTATGATTTGGGGCGCCATCTGGCCGTGGAGACTGTGATGGATACGCCCTGTGCGGCTTGTTCTAAAGGGGGGGAAGAAGATGCCCGGTGTCCTCAGGGGGAAGCGTCAAATCATGGTTGAAGGGAGAAAAGAGTGAGGCTGCCTTGAGGCACCCCCGCTTCTTGTGTTCAGGCTCACCGCCTAAGCGCCGTTGGATTTCAAGGGCCTGCCAATCAAATGTTTCTGTCGATACAGCTCTAGGCAAACAATGTGTTGGTCCCAGCACAGCCAGGCGGGCCCCGATCGGGACTGAGTCAGATTGAAGGACGTTCTTCGCAGCAAGCAGCAAGAGCAGGCGCTGATGATCTGGAGGTACGCTGATCCACGGAGCCTGATCGTTCCTGCGGTGTACACAGGCCCCAAGACCACGCTCTAGTATCCCCAGCAGTTCAAATTCAAGCCAGCACGACGCAAGTTGCACCTGTACCGGATCACATTCCAAGAACTGTGTCCATTCCTCGATGTCCAACAGCCGAGTATCCCGGCACAAACCGTTCTCCGTATGGCTGCATGAAGGTATCTGAGTGTCTTTATCATCAGCTCTGGAAGACAAGCTCGTGGAGGACGAACGCCACTCACCGTACGTCGTCTCAGGCTTGGTCCGACACAGCCAGCTCATTGTGTCAATCACCGAAGCTTTGAAGTCGTCGGCGCGTGGAAACGCCTCCAGGACGGCAGCGTACTCGGCCTCGGGAACGCCCAGCGCAGGCCCTGAAAAGTCCAAGCTGACCGACTTGCTAACGGCCTCAACCTCAACCTCCTTGAAGAAGGCAATCTTCTGCTCTCCGTGCAGCGCAATGGCATCCCACACAAGCTGGACACGGCGCTCTTCCCAGTGCGTACCACCAGGGTGGTCCCGGATGAACTTGCGCGCGGCAATGGCGCCGTCGACTTCGAAGCGGTGGTCGGGCGTGACGATGGTTGAGTTGGGCGAGCGGTCGAAGCCGAGGTCGTGCAGGATCAATGCCACGGCGTGGACCTCAGGGTCGACGAGGCCTTGGAAAGTGGTGTTGTGCTGCAGCATCAGAGTGCCGAACAGCCAGCAGCGCATGATGTGGTTATAGACATGGTCGTCGCCGTGGTCTCGCGCAAATTGCTGAGATGCGCGGACAAGGGGGGTGTCAACCACGGAAACTCCGGCGATGGACCTTCGGGGATAGCGGTCTGGGGTTCTGGGGCCGATGGAGGGGCTGGCTTTGGCAGAGAAGGGGAGAAAGGCCACGGCAAGGGCGGACCAGAAGAACTTGGCGGTAATCATGGTGGCCGAGATTCTCTGACTCCAAAAGGCCGTGTCAGTGATCTGAACTGGGAAAGGAAGGAAAGGGGAGGACGTTACCCATATACATGCACCTGGCGCTGCTGCAAAACACCAGCCAAGTTTCAAGTTCCGAGTCCATTCGGTTTATGATTCGGTTTCTTTGAACGAACGAGAGGCAGTTTGAGTCAGTTTTCTGATGTCGCGACCCTCTTGCCTTTCATTTCCTGCGCAAGGCTGCAAGTGGTCATCATGGTGTTCTGGTACGCCAAATTATCCTCCGGCTGACTTCGGAACTTACTGCTTTCAGAGCAAAGCGCCGACTCGCTGGGACTGACAATCGCATGTTCTCCCTTGCCCGTGAGGATGACCATCACACCTCAAAGGAACGCTATGCTGTATCTCCATATCATCCTTTGCCCAGTCGCTTGCTGAACCTGAAGTCCTGCGTGTCATTGGAGGTACTGACACCCAGGCTCAACTTGTCCGAGCTGAATGCGACAAAATGCGACAAAGCATGCACAGGGCAGCGGTGGATGCATCTCCAGATTGCAGAGGGATCTGAGCATGACCGAGAGAGACTGAGATGGCTGAATCGCAAAGCCTCGGGCTCTGTGTACGTGCTGAAATCAGGGTCCCGAAGATGCAGGGGATCATTCAGAGGTGAGCTTCGAGAGATGAAATTGCGCAGTGAAGGCGAGACCCGCATGACACTGCAAAGCTTTCTATGACGGGTTGTATGCCGTGGGCTTGGTGAGGGGTTGTCAAAATGTGGATGTGTCGCAGGGCTGCCGTCTTGCGACCAGACATGGCGGACGACCGAGTGTCCCGCTCTTCAGTTCACACCCTGTAGTTCAAAATCTCCGGAACAGCGGAGGGCGGCACCGCCTTTGCCGCGCGCTGGGATGAGACGGTGACCACCATTTCCTGCTCCACTTGCAGTTGCGGATGCAGTGCTCGGCGGCGCTGTGTAGCGAAAACAAGTAGAGAATATGAGGCCGGGGCAGAGTGGCAAGATCGGATGCGGCGCAGACAGAGGTTGGGACAGAAAGGGCGAAACGATGCCAGAGCAGAAAGGGGCCGAAAAAAAGAAAGCGTCGAGAGGGCAGGGACAGCTCCATTGAGCAGTGGGAGGATGTCGGACACTTGAGCCTTCCTCGACGAGGCGTCGCGTTCTGCAAAGGGAGGAAACGCCATCAGTCAGGCTGCTGACCACTCTTTGACAGCATCACTTGTGCCAAGTCGTCACGCCCGGGGGAACCAGCCAAGCCGTGGTGGCCGTACGGAGCAATCTCGCCCAGCTGTCGCGCTCTTCGCCCAACATGGAGTGGTTGGTGGTATACTGGGACGCGCTGGTGGTGTGAAGGATGAGGTATCTTGGCGAAGATGCATGCTTGGAAGGAAGAGGCGACCGGGGGTCTCGACTTGGACGAGGTGAGGCTTGGGTGAAAGGAGGCTTGACGGCGGGGTGGAACGGCGTGACCGAGGTGTGCCAAGAGACAACTGGGTGTCTGCAACGGGCAGTTCAATGCTGATGGCTCTCGCCTGTTCGCTCGGATGGCGGCGAGGCAGGTTATCGGCGGCGTCCTGGACCGGACGTGCGGTCATGGTGAAAGCAGCGAAAGGCCGCGCTGTGAAATTGAGTGGATTAGCGCTCGTAATGTACAATGCCGCCGGCGACTGCGGCAGAAACGACACCCTCTTATCCTACACGGCGTGCAACCGATTGGCGGGTCGCAACCCTCAGGAGCGCGGCCACCTGATGCCCGCGCCGCGCTTCCCAAATGCCAGAGCCAGCCAGCCCGCCATCAGACACAGCCCTCCGAGCGGGGTGACGGGGCCCATAAAGCGGAAACGGTCGGTGTCCAGAGTCAGGGCATACAGGCTGCCGCTGAACACGGTCATGCCGGCGGTGAAGAGGGTGCCGGCGACGGGGTTGTTGCTGGCGACGAGCAGGGCGACCGAGTGGATGAGCTGGGCGCAGGGTTAGCATGTTGGTCTAGAAACACCCAGGAATTTGCTGAAATGATTACATACCTGGTATTGCGCTGCGGTGGCCCAGTTGGCCAGCTTTTGGGGATCCGAGATGTGCTTCTTGAGCCCGTGGGCGCCGAAGGCTCCGAGGCCGACAGCGGTGGCGCCGAAAACGGCGCCCGTCTTCCACAGGAGGCTGCTGCTCATCTTGTCTTGTTCGAGGACGGTGGTGTTCTGGCCGTTGGGGAGGAGAGGTGATGTTTCGCCTGTCGCCATAAATCTTGGTGTTTCTTGCGTCGGCAAGGACGGGAGCCTCTCGGAATGCAGCGGCTTGTGTGGGTGAAGTCGAAATAAAGGAGTGGAGATGGAGCTTGGGCGGCCGAGTGGGGCTTGCTGACCAATGAATTGGGAGAGTTAGCCTGCGAGCCCTAACCCTTGCATTTTCGTTGATCGCCTGCCAACGACACTCGACGAGTCCGACACGTCCTTTTTCGCTAAAATCATCGTCGCGAGGCATCCTTCTCTGCTTTTAACTCTGATTAGTTTTCTATGATGGCTAGAACTTCAATTGCAAAAGCATTATCTCTAAGAATCCCTACCTCGGACACAACCTGGAGCAACATAAACAATTGTGAACCCCATCAACTCTTCTCGCATCTATTATCTATAGACCAGAGGACAGCCCAAAAAACGTACTCACATCACTATGACCTTAACGCTCTGTAGGCTTGGCTTGGCGGGTTTAGCGAGCTTGGCGGGCTTGGCGGGCTTAGCGAGCTTGGCGGGCTTGGCGGGCTTAGCGGGCCTAGCCAGCTTAGTAGGCTTAGCGGGCTTAGCGGGCTTGGCGGGCTTGGCGGGCTTGGCGGGCTTGGCGGGCTTGGCGGGCTTATGTAAGAGACGAGCGCACACTTAGGCGAGGCACGAGGGCGCTGCCAATAGGACTCAATTCTGCTAATCACAAGATAGGGAGAAAAGGAAGAGAAGCTGGAAGAGCTCTCGCGATGCA
>JAMAKQ010000145.1:0-51436 GCA_023628475.1 Chaetomiaceae sp. PF1801
CCGACCGACCGAACCGAAAAGTCCACCGTTCGCTAGCGAACCTATAGCACGAAGAACTAGTAGCTACTAGGAGCACCTAAACGAACGAACGACGGAAGCTATCGCTATAGCCGACCAAGACCCTACGTAGGAGACCCCTGCCGCTAATACTCCTAAAGACGTTGTTGCCGAGCTCTCCGCCCGCGTAAAAGGGAAATAGAAGACGAAGGCCGACCTGCTCGCTAAGCTAGCCGCCCGCAAGGCAGACTTGGCTGCCCGAGACCGGCAGATTGCAGAGCTATATCAACTGCTCGCCGATGCTTATAGTCGCCCTAAGGGCGAGGACGATAAGGTTAGAGCTAAATAGGCCTAACGCCGCGACTAGCGTCGTCGCGAATCGACTAAAGATATAACTACAAGCTGGAATACCTAACGGACAACTACTAGCGACGGAAAGCGGAGCGCGAAACTTCCCGACCCGCCTATCTTCTACAACGACACTAGCAAGGACATAATAAAGTTTAAGGTCTAGTACCGCTAGATAACGAAGAAGTTGTTAGTTAACAACGACTATTTCGCGGATAACGCCGCTAAGCAGGCGTATATCGAGAGCCGTCTTAGTAGCAAGGCGGCCGACGAACTAATGCCGTATCTTCGCGATACGCACCTAGAACTCGTAGATTCCTCGAAGAAGTTGTTAGATTACCTATAGAACGAATACTACGATACGACCCGATTCTAGTAGGCTCTTAACAACCTTACGGACCTAAAGATAGCGCCTAGTAACAACTACTAGGCTTTCAAGAACAGTTTCGTCAAGCTAGCTAGCGAAACTAGTCGAGCTAAAGCTAACTAGAAGGCTAAGTTCTAACGCCGTCTAACGCTACGTTTGTAGACGAGCCTCGTGGTGTCGTACGCGGACCCCACTATCTCGTTCGAATAGTATACTAAGTTGGGTGCTACTATCGCGTTAATTAACAAGTAAGCGGCTATAAGCCGTATCCAACGTAGGGAAAGTGCTCCTACGCGCGGCGCTCGCGGTAGTAGACGTTCGACTCCCGGACCCTTCGAATAGTTATAGAGACCGAAGGCTAGAACGAAGCTCACTGCTAACGACGTTAAGCGGTTGTACAAAGAAGGACGTTGTTTTATCTATCGCAAGAAGGGTTATCTTACTACCAATTGCCTATAGAAGGAAAGGAGTAATAGGCCCCGTATATCTAATCTAGACCGTAACGCCCGTATCGCCTACCTTTAGAAGCGTTAGGTAGCAAAGCCCCCTAAACAGTTATACAAGGACGACGATAGTACTACCGCTACCAACGACAGTGCTAGCGAATAGGAAAACTAAGCGCCCTAGGGAAAGTCGACTCCCTTCTAAAGAAGATGTTAGTCGCGAAAGGTAAGGACTATATTAGCGAACTCCTTAGGGGAAAACCCTTAGTTACTATATATACTATAGCTAACAACGGAGTTTCTCTAACTACCTACAATGCCTTAGCTAATTCGGGAGTAGATAGATATCTGTTTGTTAGCACTGCCTTTGTAAAGTGGTTGCGTAAGCTATTGTAAGTTAAGCGTTTTAAGGACTTCCGGCTATATCCTATTGGTGGATTCGATAACAACGGCGCTACCTAATAAATCAATTCTACTATCTATAGTCACCTTACGGTTTAGGGCCGAACTATCTACAACGCGCCGTTCTTAGTTATTGATTCTAGCTACAACGTTATAATCGGTCGTAAGTGGTTTAAGCACTACGACGTCCTTATCGACTATAAACGTCGACGACTGTTGTTTCCGCTAGAATAGGAACCTAACCCTAGTTGGAAGAAAAGAATGAACATTCCACTTAACTAGTCGCCTACGAAGCCCCTAGATCCGAAAGTGATAGAGGATATCCACTAGCGAGAGAGGCTAATGGATAAGGAGGACCGCCGCCGCCGCATAGGCCGGGCCGCAGTCAAGAAACGAATTGCCGAACTAGAGGCCGTAGCGCAACGCCAGCTAGAGCCAAAGGCCGGAGCAGCCCCACGAAAGGTTACGATCTTGTCCCGATCGGTTAGATTCGCAGAACCGTTAGTCGCTCCGTAGGACGAGGGCGTCCGCAAGATGGAGCGCGCTTTAGAAGGATGTCCGCCCCCTCCGCAAACTCCAATCCTAGAGCGAAGGCCGAGATCCAAATCAGCGCCGGATACGTCGAAACAGGGCATAGATGCTCAAGGTCCATTCACCTTAAAGAGGGACGCCATCGGTTGGTATAAGGCAAGACCTCCTAGCATTGCAGTTATTAGTGCCGCCGCTTTCCGCAGGACTTGCTAGCGTAGGAACAAGCGCCACGCAGCAGTTACAGGGATCACTACTCTCTACGAGATCGATAGGATTTTGGAGCTAAAGATAGTCCTAGAGGATAATAACGATCAGCTACGGCGATAAGCCCTAGAACAGGTCCCACAGTGTTACCACAACTACCTCGATGTGTTTAGCAGAGCGGAATCGGACATACTCGCCCCCCTGCGGCTAACTATGGACTATAAGATTGAGCTGCTCCCCGGGTCAAATCTAGAAGACTTGGGGTACACCGGGTTATAGAAGCTCTCCGCCGAAGAACTAGAGGCAGCTCGGCGATATATTACCGAGAACCTATAAAAGGGGTTCATCGAGCCAAGCAACGCGCTATAGGCAGCTCCAATCCTCTTCGCACTTAAGGGCGATAGGAGCCTCCGCTTCTATATCGATTACCGCAAGCTAAACGCGATAACGAAAAAGGACTAGTACCCACTCCCCCTAATTGACGAAACGTTGGCTTGGATTGCCTAAGCGAAGGTCTTTACGAAGATTAACATTCGCTAGGCCTTTCACTAGATCCGGATTAGCCCTAAATGCGAGGACTTGACAACCTTTCGAACGTAGTATAGCGCGTACAAGTTCAAGGTGATGCTATTCGGGCTAACCAACGGCCCGGCGACCTTCTAGCGGTTTATCAACAATACATTAATAGGCTACCTCGACGATTTCTATAGCGCGTACGTCGACGACATTCTGATCTTCTTAGCTACGGAGGAAGAACACAAGATATATATCCGTTACGTCCTGGAACGACTCCGCGAGGCTAGTTTGTAGGCCGACTTAAAGAAGTGCGAGTTCTACGTTACAAAGACCAAGTTCCTCGGGTTTATCGTTGGTACTAACGGTATTGCCCCGAACCCTTAGAAGCTTAATACGGTTCGCGAATAGGAGGTCCTAACTACTATCAAACAGGTACAGTCTTTCCTCGGCTTTTGCAACTTCTATCGCTAGTTTATCCGCGAATACGGCCGAATTGCGCGACCCTTGACCGATTTGACGAAAAAGGATACCTAGTTCCACTAGACGGACGACTGCTAGCGCGCGTTCGAAGAGCTAAAGGAACGACTGCTTTCCGGCCCGGTTTTAGCGCACTTTTAGTATAGCCGACCTACCCGCGTAGAAACCGATACTTTACAAGGCGTAGTTAGCGGGGTACTCTCCTAGATATAGGACGATGGCTAATAGCACCTAGTTACCTACTTCTCTAAGACGATGTACGGGGCGGAGCTTAACTACTACATTTACGACAAGGAGCTCCTAGCCGTAGTCCGGGCCTTATAGTGTTAGCGGGCCGAGTTGATTGGTCTATAGAACGAAGAGCCCTTTCTAATCGTCTCTAACTACGAGGCGTTAAAGTACTTTAGTACGAAGAGGTTGCTAAATATCCGGCAAGCGGGCTAGGCCGAGCTTCTATCGTAGTATAACTTCTATATCACCTACTGGCTAGGCCGCGAGAACGCCGCGGCTAACGCCCTCTCCTAGAAGCTAGAGGATGCTACTACTTAGAAGGCGAAGCGAGAAGTGTACTGTACGATATAGATCTTTGCCCTAGTGCGGACCAAAGGTTAGGTCGACTAGAGCCCGACAATTGCAAGGATTATAGCCCTCGATAAAGGCGTTGCCCCACCGCCGGACTCTAGCTTCTAAATAGTCGATAAGCTCCTAGAGGCTAACCGCACGGCACTAGAACTAGAGGAATAGCGCGATCGCGCGCGTACTAGAAACACCGAATTCACCCTCCTTAGCGACCGGTTACTCCTGTATAGCGGAAGACTAGTTGTGCTCGCTACTAGCTATCTATATACCTAGGTCATTTAGGAGGCGCACTCTCGACTAGTTACGGCCTATCTAGGCTGGAACAAGACGAGGGAGCTAGTCACTATACGGTATTGGTAGCTAAAGATACGAAGCGATGTCGATGTCTTTATCGACAACTGTATACTATGCCGTTCATCGAAATACCCGCGTAATAAAACCCCTAGGCTGTTGTAACCAATCCTACCGCCGTAGCGAGCCTAGCAGTGCTTAGTTGTAGACTTTAACGAACTGCCCCCTAACCGCTATAGCTATAACAACGCGTTGGTTATAATTGACCGATTGACAAAGGCGTCGTAGACAGTTCCCTGCAAGAAGAGCGCTACTGCCCGGGATATAGCGAGGATATACTACAAGGGGCCGTATCGAGTCTACGGCTTGCTAAGAGAAGTCATTAGTGACCGAGGACCCTAGTTTCGAGCCGATTTCACAGACGAACTATCCCGGATTCTAGGAATCGAATAGAAGCTAGCCACGGCGGGACACTCCCAAACTACGGGGCAGGTCGAGAACCTTAACTAGTACATCAACTAGCGGTTACGGCTATTCGTTAGCTATTTCCAAGACAACTAGTCTCGCGCAATCCTGGCCCTCGACGCCGTTCAGATAGGACTCCCGTATAAAAGCACCGGGTTGTAGCCGCACGAAATCCTATTTAGTTTCTCAATGCCGATGCCATTTGACTAGGAGTCCCGGACACAGGAACTCGACGATCACGGACCGAAGGAGCGAATAAACCAGGAGACGGCCCAGGAGGCAGCTCGGCGGATTTAGAGCTACGTCGATTACGCCCGGCAGATAATTACGAAGGCTTAGGAATAGCAAGCGAGGCAAGCAAACTAGCACCGTCGCGAACCGGACTTTGATATAAGCGACTACGTTGTCATCGTTAAATAGTCCGAGCTAACTAGCCGCCTAAGCGACAAGCTGTCCTTCCTAGTTACCTAGTAATACTATAAGATCCTAGAGAAGACCGCTACTAGGGCCTACCGGCTAGAGGTTCTGGAATCTTAGCGCGGATCGGCCGAGTTTACGGCCGACCGGCTACGACGATATCCCAACAACCCGTTACTAGGGCAAGCGGCTAAGAACCCGCCCGGCGAAGACGTAGCTAGCGAAGAGGAATAGGTAGTTAAGAAAATCCTAGCTAGTAGGACCTATTATAGCAAGCTATAGTACTAAGCCTAGTAGCGCGGCTAGGACCTAGACCCGGAATAGTATCCGGCTAGTGACTTCTAAAATGCGCTAGCAGCCCTAAAACGATTCTATAACGACTACCTAGAACAAGTAGGACCGCTAGTGTAGCTAGACGAGTGGTTGTCGGCTATAGCCGAGGATAGGTTCGCGGAGCCTCACTAGGACGACGACCGGCTAGCGACTAAGGGCAAGTGGCTATGGCGCGTACACCGAAAAAAATAGAGCTAGGGGACGGCGATAGTTTAGCTAGTAAAGCTCGAGGCGAGCTTTTCGAGAGGGGGGGGTTGTAAGGAAAGGTGCGCAGGGTTAGGGTTCAACCTAGCCTACTACATTAGGACTAGTAACACCTACTTACCTTGTTGTAGTATAGACGCGTAACTTGAATGTTCTCCTTCCTTTCCTTAACTTTCGATTAGTAGAATTAAGTAGCATTTGCAGCGCCTTGTGCCTCGCCTACGTATTGCTCGTCTCTTACACCGGCCCTAATCCTAGAAACGGCTATAGCCGGTCTACCTACGGCTCCTATATATATAGGCTACCCTAATCCGCCTTGCCCTAGCTCGCCTCCTATACTACCAACTACTAAAATAGGATCGCTAACTATATATAATATACCGCTAACTTACCTACTTCTTTTAGCAAATACTAGTAGATCACCTTAGCCTTCGCGCTTATTCCTATCGTCTTACTATACATCGTTACAAATACCACCGCCCTATCCTTAACAAATAACCTTTAGATATCCCTATCTATACTATTCTTGTACTATACTATTACTAACTTGGTTCTACGCGCTAGCTACCCGCTACTTATATATATTAACATTAATAACTATATCTAGAACGCCTTTATCGCCTTGCTATACTTATATATACGCTCTATTCGCTACTAGGCGCTACTACCACTATTCTCTCGCCCACCTATCGCTAACGACTCGGTGTTGAAAAACTAGCTACGTAACTATACCTTGCTTACTACCTAGTTAGCTAACTACCGCTTCCTATTAACACTTCTAAACGCCTCCTAGTTCTATAGGTCCTTAGCGAAACTCTATCTAGCCTTTATCTTGGCTACGTTATCTACTAACTTGTCCTACTAGATCGCTAGCTACGTTATTACCCCTAACCCTATAGATTCGCTAGCTCCTCGCCTAGCTATCGTTACTTTTGCTAGCGCTAGCTCGCTATCCTTATCTACGTCTAATAACAATACAGCCCGCTATAACTACGCCTACGCTATATACAATAACCTATAGATTATAGCCTATAACGATACTATACTAAACTAGACGTACCTAATTAACAACTTGTCCTTGTACTAATCGACTACCCTATCTACGTTAGTGTTCGCCTAGATCGCTTTGCTATACGCTTATAATTGCACTACTATATCTATTAGCGATAGCCGCTCGTCGAACGCTACAATCGTTATAAACCACTACGCTATCTCCTATACCTAGTCGAAATAGCTACGCGCTCGCTACTACGCGACTACTACGCTCTCGCTAGCGAATCGCTAGCGCCGTTAAATCTCGTCCTCTCGCGCCTACTTAGCCTTATACAACACTAATATCCACGCTACTATTACAATCGCTAATAAAATAGGCATATATACTAACGCGCTTCGCTACCTCTACTCTAGCTAGATCCCTAATATAGCTAACTCGCTATACAACGCGTTCTAGAACTCGTTATCGCTAACGTTATAGTTCAATAACGCGATAAAAAAATCTAATATATAGCCCTTTAACTCGCTTATATCGTCTTAGTTAGCACTACTTATCTTACTACTTATCTTACTACCCGTCTCTCCCTTGTCTCGGCCGCTTATCGTAGTGTATATAGCTACGTATACCCGCTCGAACGCTTTAGACTACTCGTTAGTAAAATAGTATACCGGCCGTCTATCGCGGATCTCCTCTAGGTCGCTATTACTATCCTCCTCCTCCTTTACCGCCTCCTCTACCTCCTCCGCCTCTTCCCCTACCTCTACCTTACTATCGTTTCGGCCCCCTTCTATCCCCTTCTTAGCCCTATCCCTAACTAGCTCTAAATGCTATATACGCTATATATACGCTATTACCAACGCCTATACCGCGCTATACTTAATTATTGTCGCGCTCTTCTAACTAGCGTTAAATAGCTTCTTGTTCGTATCGCCGCCGACCTTACGCTATTCAATGTAATTAACCGCTACTAATCCTACTACCTCTACCCGCGATACCTTCTATACCCGCTAAATAACCCGCTCGATAGCTAACAATACAATAGCTAATACGGCCTCGCTCTACGCCTTGTCGTTAGCTAATACGTTCTCGCTTCTACTACGATTTGTCTCCTCTTTAGCTTCGCTTTAGGCCTAGTCCTAGTTCTAGTCCTAGCCCTAGTTCTAGCCCCTATATCCCCTATTACTTCTATATATCGCTCTTTCCTCGATGTCTAGCCGTTATATTATCGCCGCTAACTACTCCTAGTCGAACCTACGTAAATGCCGTAGCTACCCTATCCGCTACACCTATATATTAGCTAACAACCGTAACTACTCGCTAATCAATGCCGCCGCTACCTCGTCCTTCTCCTTAATAGCCTATACTAACGCCCGGAACTTAGCCTAGATAGCCTCTATTACCTCTTAGGCGCTTCTCGGCCTAGACTTATCTAGACCTTAGCTTTAGGCCTTCTAGGCGCTCTTTAGCCTAGACCTGCTCTAACCTCGGCTCTAGGCGTTACTAGCTACCCCGGGCGGTAGTAGCGGTAGTACAACCTCGAACAACCGGTATAACGCGCCTATCTAGCCAAACCGCTAGCAATATACCCCGTCTATCTACGCCTCGCCTAATGTAAGAGATAAGCGATACAAGTCGCGAAGCTCGATAGCACTATAAATACCACTCTATTCCGTTAATCGAAAGCTAAAGAAAAAAGAGAGAAAAGATTAAAATATAGGCGTGGACTAGGGAGAAAGTGTAATGCGTATATAGACTACTATACGCACTAGGCTCCTAGGGCCCTATTCTAACAAGTATATAACTAGGAATATATATCCAACCCTAACCCTAGATCTAAGTATATAAAGCACTAGGCGCATTCTCTATTACAACCCCCTCCTTTAGAAAAGCTCGCCCTTGAGCTTCTAACTCGCTTAATTCTATAGAATCTATAGGTAACCCTAGAGTAGCTTAATTGCCCGCAATTCCCTTTGGATTATCGTTATCTTATTCCCCTAGGCCGTTATTTCTTCCGGGCTAAACGCCGTAGTTTCCGTCCCGTTGCCCTAGGTCGATCGTTATCTAGATACGGCTCCGCAAACCGATCCTCCGCTATAGCTAGGAGCTAGTTATCTAGGCGAAGTAGAGGGCTAGCCTAATTAGGATATTCGTCGTAGGACCGTTTAAGCACCGCTAGAGCGTTGCGGAAGTTAGAGGCCGGATACTAAGCCAGGTTAGGATCCTATTCGCGCTACTATATCTAATATTAAAGCTTGCTATAATACGTACAACTCGCTAGAATCTTATTAACCTCCTATTCCTCCTCTCTATCTACTTATTTACCTAGAGAGTTCTTAGACGCTTGCCTAAGGAGCGAGTTGTTTAGGTATTGACGTAGATAGTTAGTAGTGAACTCGGATAAACTACGCTAGGAACTTGGCACTTCTAAACGATATACCCTAATAGGGGTCTTTCCTAGGATCTTGTAATATTGTTACGTAATAGGGAAGGAGAGCTTGTCGTTTAGTTAGCTAGTAAGTTCTACGACCTACTTAACAATAACGATATAATCGCCTACATCGAAGTTAGGAACTTGGCGGTAACGGTTCGCCTACTCTACTTAACGGTCCTAAGCTTTTTAGATTATACCGCGAGCGTAGTCGACGTAGCCTTGGATATAGCGCGCGGCCTCCTACTTAGCCTCTCGAGTTATCCGCCCTACAAAAGTACAATCAGCGAAGTCCTTAGTTCTCGATTCCTAGTCAAAAGGCATTAGCATTAGGAAGCTAAACAACACCTTATAGGGTTGTAGGCCAGTGCTATTGTATAGAAGAGCCGTCTAAATAGCATCTAACGCTAGGATCGCGCGGGACTAATTGTCTTAGAAATAGTTAACAAATAGCTATAAGCGCTAGTTAATATATTAGTTTAGGTTCTTAACCTAGCCCGCTATCTAGTAGTGCCTAGCAGTAGCTAGCCTCTATTCAATCCCTAGGATACAAGAGAGTTCATTTATAAAGTCAGCTCGAAACTACGGGCCTCGATCAGTAATAACCTCCTATAGAAGACTATATACTCGATATAGTCCTTCGTAGTATATCCTTGCTACATTGTACATAGTAGCACTTAGTTTATAAGGGATTATCTACGGAGCCTTAGTTAGGCGGTCCATTATAACTAGCGCATTGTCAAATCTATACTAGTTAGGTAGGAGCTCGTTAAAGTCTATTACTAGGCACTACTACTTCCTCTATAGAGGCGGAATTAGCTACAACAACCTAGGGGTCTTATCGCGTAGGTACTTCGAAGATCGGCATAGTATATAGTTAGCGACGAAAACTTCGATATCCCTAGTTATCCTAGGCTACTAGTATCTTACCTTGACTAACTACATCGTCTTGTTCTAGCCCGAATAAGCCGTAGTTAGCTAGGAATACGCCTCCTAGATTACTCTAGTACAAAGGTTGTCGATCGCTAGTACAACTAGCCGCCTATTATAGAGAAAGAGATAGTCTCCTAGAAGAGTAAACTCCGAGTTGCCTACGCGCGCGCGATCGCGCTAGTCCTCCAATTCCAGAGCCGTATAGTTAGCTTCTAGGAGATCGTCAACTATCTAGAACTCCAAGCTAGGCGGTAGCGGCACTCCCTCGTCTAGGGCTATAATCGTAGAAACCAAGCCGTCGAAAGCATTTACAGCGTAGTTATTGCCTTGTACTAGCGCGAAGATCTACATCGTATAGTATACCTCGCGCTTCGCCTTCTAGGTCGGAGTATCTTCGATCTTACGCGAGAGTGCGTTAGCCGCTACGTTATCGCTACCTAGGTAGTAGGTTATCTAGAAATTGTACTAGGAGAGTAGCTTAGCCTAGCTAGCCTAACGAATGTTTAGGAGCCTCTTCGTACTAAAATACTTTAATACCTTGTAATTAAAGACGATTAGGAAAGGCTCCTTGTTCTATAGACCAATTAGTTTAGCTCGCTAACACTATAGTGCTCGGACTACTACAAGGAGCTCCTTGTTGTAGATATAATAATTAAGCTCGGCGCCCTATATTGTCTCGGAGAAGTAGGCAACTAGGTACTACTAGCCGTCGTCTTGTAGCTAGGAGAGCACGCTAGCGACTATACCTTATAAAGCGTTAGTCTTAACCTACGTTCGTCGGCTATACTAGAAGTAGGCTAGAACTAGCTCGGCAAGTAGGCGAAGTTTTAGATCTTCGAATACATGCTAGCAATTCTCGGTCTAAGCGAATAGAACTCCCTTCTTTGTAAGATTAGTTAGTAAGCGTACAATACGCCTATATTCCTAAACAAACTAACAATAGAAGTTATAGAAGCTAAAGAAGGATTATACCTCCTTAATAGTAGTCGGTCGCTTCTAGTACTATACAACCTCGAGCTTCGTTAGATTAGGGCGAATTCCCTTAGTAGTAATAATAAAACCTAAGAATTTCGTCTTCGTTATATAGAATTCGCACTTCTTAAGGTTAGCTTACAAGCTAGCCTCGCGAAGGCGCTCTAGTACCCAACGAACGTAGGTTTTATATTCCTCTAGGATTTCTAAAAAGATCAAGATATCGTTAATATACGTACTATAAAAATCGTTAAGATAACCTATCAACGTATTATTAATAAACCGCTAGAACGTCGCTAGGCCATTAGTTAAATCGAACGGTATTACCTTATACTTATACGCTCTATAGCGTATACGGAAGGTCGTAAGGTCTTCGTACCCGAGGCTAATCCAGATCTAATAGAAAGCCTACTAGGTGTTAAGCTTAGTAAAGATCTTAGCCTATGCGATCTAAGCTAAAGTTTCGTTAATTAGTAGTAGAAGGTACTAATCCTTCTTCGTTATCGCGTTTAGTTTGCGGTAATCGACGCAAAATCGAAGACTCCTATCTCCCTTAAGGGCGAATAGGATCGGGGCGGCCTATAGAGCACCACTCGGCTCAATAAAGCCCTTCTACAAGTTCTCGATAATATATTGTCGTACGGTTTTAAGTTCCTCTATAGAGAGCTTCCAAAGCCTAGTATAGCCTAGGTCCTCTAGCTTCTCCTTAAGAAGAAGCTTAATCTTATAATCGACATTCGCTCGAAATAGGGGTAGCGCGTCGAAGTCCGCCTTACTAAACTAGTTAAGAAGATAGTAGTAACACCTAGGTACCTTCTCTAGGGCTTGTTGTCGAAGCTATAGGTCGTCCCCTACAAGGGCCTCCTATAGTTCTAGAATTCGGTCGATCTTATAGAGGGTAGTAACACTAGAGGCTACTATAGTATGCTTCCCCTACTTGTAGCGCTAGAGAATTTGGAACGTAGGCGCGCTAATAACGGAGATATCGAAGGCCTTCGCTAGAGCTCGCTTTCTAGCCTTAGCTACCTTCTCTCTAGCCTCCTTCTTTTAGCGTAGGCTCTCCTAAACCACTAGGGGCAGGCCCTAGAGGTCGCGTTCTATCCTCTAGATATCCTCGTCCTAAGGGGCGTTCCCGACATATCGTTCTATAGGAAAGGGTATAGCAACGGTCTTCTTAGAACCTATAAAGTAGACCTTCTTAGTTTAAGTCTTCTTTTCCTTAGGAGCCACCTCCTACGCCGCAAACGCTACCTCTAGTTCCGCGATATACTTCTTAACTACTACTACAGATCGCCCTATACACTACCGCTAATCTTCCTCACCTATCAATTTCTCTCGCCGCTAAATATCCTCCATCACCTTTAGGTCAACGGGTCCTAAAGGCGACTAATTAAGTAGAATAATTATAGCTTGCTTCTAGCCGAGGTTAGGTTCCTACTCGAAGGGTAGTAACAACTACTAACGATGACAATCCACTAAAACGTCGTACAAGTCGAACCACTTCTAACCAATAATAATGTTATAGGGAGAGTCGACGACGATAAGGTACTTATTCGAGAGGGTCCGGTTCTAGATTGTAAAGTTAGCCTTTAGAACGAGGTCGATAATCTAGCTAATCGACCTATCGAATCCCCTAACCTTGCAAGCTACGAAGTTGGTAATTATCTTATATCCAAAGCGCTTAACCAACTATCGGCTAAACCGGATATTAACAAAAAGGTAACTATTCGCTCCTATATCTACAAGAGCATTATAAGTAGTTAACGATATTCTATTATATAATAAAGTACAGGTAGTTAAAAGAGGGTTACCCCCTAGATACCGCTATAAGAATGTCGGATCCTACTATTCTATCGTAGATATTATCCCTAAAAGGGAGTCTAACTTCCTTAGGGCGTTTAGTTTTCTAAATTAGATAGAGCTTCGAAGCGGATCTAGTTCGATTCTATAGGGCTAGTGTTAGCGGAACTAGTAGATATACCGGTCGGCGTAGCTAGAGCCTACTTCTCCTATAGGGCCTTTAGTCGGGCCTTGCGATTAAGGTCGCTAGCTTATTTCTTCGGGTAGTTACGCGAGGTATATCCCTTTTTATAGCATACAAAGTAGCGTCCTTCCTAGAATAGGATACGGATATCGTCCTAGGATAGCTTCTTATTAGGATTAGCTATAGCCCGCGAAGTACCTCTATTGTTGTTATTTGCTTTAGGTAGGGCCTTGCCCTTCTCCCTATTGCCGCTAGTATTACTAGACTTAGTGCGCTTAGCCTTCTACTATTCATTAGCACGCTTATTAATTATCGCCTGCTAGAGACTAAGGCGCGTAAAGTGGTCGAAGTCGACGGTTAGGTTAAGGAACGCGCTAGCTAGATAGCGTTGTAGGTTCGGGGTTAGGCGACGGTTGAACTTACGCTTCCACTTGGCGCGGGCCTTCCTACATTCGCTAGCGAGGCGAACAAAGTCGTTCTTAAAGGCAAGGTAATTAGTACCTAGCCCTATCTTTAAGTTGTTATAATTGTCAAGCGCCTTCTACGTAAGGAGAGGGTTGTAATACTAATCCTATAGATAGGTTAACAACTAGTTCGAAGTCTTGATTGGTTTAGGGTAAGTGTCCTAGAGGTAAGGTACTAGCTTACGCTTAGCCTTACTACCTAAGTAGGACTCGATATAGGCCTACTAGGCCTTGTCGTTAACGAAATAGTTAGCGTTAACGGTCAATTTGTTCTCGATATCGCGATACCACTACTTAAAGTTCTTAGTATTATAGTCCTTCTCGTTATAGAAGACTAGCGGGTTAGGGGCCTTACTACTACGCTTACTACCGGCTACGCTAGTCTGAGAGTATACACTATTCTCGCGGCGAGTACGAACGTTGTTATCTCCGTTACTATCGCTAGAGTAAGCGGTGCTGTTCTAGCGAGACTATATAACAAGGTTAGTAATCGCTTCGTTTAGGCGGACCGCATTAGCCTTAAAGCGAGCGATCTCTTCGCTCTAGGCTACTACGGTAGCGAGTAATTCTTCTCCGCGGTTAGTAATAGGAGCTCCCCCCTTATTCCAAGTATAGTTCTCGAAGAGGGCCGAGACCTAGTTATAGGTCGCCTTTGAATTGTTATCGAGGTCCTAAGCCGCTAGGTACAACTCCTTGACCTACTTAGCGAGAGCGATAGCTATTAGGCTCTAAAGCTTAACTTCCTTAAAGACTTCGTTAGGGTTCGCTAACACTAGCTTAGCGAATTCCTTAGAGTCGACTACTCTAACAATTAAGAGGGTATCGTCGTTAACCTAGACCTATAAAGGTATACCGGGCTTCTTGGATCGTATTCTCTTCGTAAAATGGTCGGCAAACGTCGCGACCCTACTCTTCAAGTCCTAGTCCAAGCTCTTAGTGGTTTCGGTGTACCGGACCGAATCAAGTCGGTTAGTGACCTCGCGTTTGAAGTTATTGTACGTCGGCTTAGCGCACTCGCTAGTATCGTCGTTGTTATCCGCTTTAATCGGTGCGGTGGAAAGGTGTACGCTAGGTCGGCGTACCTTCTTTTTCGGTGCTTCGAAGACGGTCGATAAAATAGCCTCCTTAATAAAGTGTACTTCCTTGCGCGCATTAGCGCCCTTAGGTTCGTAGACTATTCCAACGGTCTAGTCGGGTCGATTTAGTTAGTTTGGTTCGAGTGCTAAGTTCTTAGCGTTGGTCTAGTTAGGGACCCTAGTCGTAGGGTCGGTTCTAGTCCGCCGGCTAACTACAGCTACTACAATCGGTGGATCAATTAGTAGGTAGGATATTATTAGTGCCTTCCTAGGCGATAGAAAACGAGCTTTCGATTGTAAGAGATAAGCGATATAAGTCGCGAGGCTCGATAGCACTGTAAATACTACTCTATTCCGTTAATCGAAAGCTAAAGAAAAAAGAAAGAAAAGATTAAAATATAGGCGTAGGCTAGGGAGAAAGTGTAATGCGTGTATAGACCACTATACGCACTAGGCTCCTAGGGCCCTATTCCAACAAGTGTATAACTAGGAATGTATATCTAACCCTAACCCCGGATCTAAGTATATAAGGTACTAGGCGTATTCTCCGTTACAAGCTAAAGACCTAGAGCTATACTCTAATAAGAATTATAGCTAAGACGTAGGGCCTAGAGCTAGCTAAAGCGAGAGAGGTGTACTCTAAGTGCATTCGGTTAGTACTAGCTTATAGCGTATTATCTTTTTATATCTCTATCGAGAAGGGAGGTAAGCTAGTAATAAAAGGGATTACTAAAGCTCTTAGTAAAGCCTAAAACAAAAGTCTATAGATAGTGATAGGAGCCTTTAAGTCCACTCCCGTTTAGGACCTTGAAATAGAGATATAGATGCCGCCGCTAGACCTGTACTTCAACAAGCGACTAGCTAACTTTAAGGCCCAACTTCAAATGCTCACTTTAGCCAACGGCTAAAGCGGAAATAAAACTACAAGGAGCATTGTCTATACGGCCTACGACAATATATACCGGAGACTTAACTCGAGAAAGGGTAGTAGAGGTCGACCGCGGGCCTTCGGGCCGTAGAAGCCTATAGCAGTAGAAAAAGCCGCTATTACAATTGCAGTTTAGACGGGCGGGACGGCTAATACGGACAGGGTAGTGTAGGAGGCCTAGGAAGAGAGGTAGCTAAAGGAGCGAGATAACTAGGTAGCTACAAGGCTAGCGGACAACTTCGATTACTAGAAGGAGACCCTATTCAAAGACAGAACTCTAAAGAGGTACAAGGGCCTAAGCAAGGCGAAAAGCTCACTACTAGTCCAGATCCGAACCGGGGCTATAGACCTTTGGGACTTCCTCTTCAAGCGGGGCGTCCTAGAGGTCTTGACGCCTAGCTACGAGTGTAGGGAAGGGCGAGAGACTATCGAACACCTAGTAATGTAGTGTCTAGCGCTACTGTTAACTTGAAGATAGGAGAGAGCCGAGGTTCGAACGCGAAAGGACTTTTACTCTGTTATATAGGGAATTAGTCCTATAGCTATACGGCTAACGGAGAGGATCCTAGGCTAGCTAATAGACTCGAGGAGGCTGCCGATGTACAATCTAGCTAGGAGGCTAGAGCTAGAGCTCGTAGTCTAATGTCCTCTCCCTCGAAGGCTAAGAGGCCTTCTCTCTTTATATTTGCAAGCTCACTTACTAATCCTTTCCTTAATTACCAATATAGGTTTTTCATCTAACCCGCAAGAGTACGGTTTTCCTATATAGTAAATAGTTAAAGGTCTAGCACGCCTTTAGGTACAGCGGTATAGGAATAATAATAATAATATAACTAGTTAACTAGTTAGTTATTACTTCTTCCCCTCTTTTTTTAACCCCTACCAATCCCTCTTTATAGCGCCCTTCTTAGCGACCTTAACGCTTAAAACCCTAACCCTAACCCTCCCCTAGGTCCACTAAGGCCCCTACCCTACGCCCCTACTCCTTAAACGCTAGCGCATCGCCCTAGGGAATCGAGCACCCGAACCCGAACCCTGACTTGTCTGCCCTTTCTTACCCTATCTTTACCCCGTCTCGTATACCGGGCGAAACCCACGCGGGCTTGCGGCGAACGGCCGGTCTCTCCAGCATCGCCGCGCCCGGTCAATGTCGGGACGGCTCTTTTTTTTACGTTCGATGGCGATCTGGAGCCGAACCGATTGCCCTCTGCGATCCTTAATCGGTTCGGCTCGGGTGGGTCTGTAGGTAAAGGGGTGTGTGATAAAGTAAGTGACGGGTTTGGAGTGTAGGCTCAGGGTGTGGTGTTGGCGAGTCTGCTTGTGGGTGCTGGTTGGTTGTTGGTTAGAAGCTGTGAAAGCGACGTTTGCAGACAGTGAAAACTTCAAGGTTCCCACTTTGTGTTGTGACGAAGGAGGACGGTAACCCTAACCCTAGATTGACGTCCTTGGACTCTAAGACTTAGAGTCGTGCACTTGGCTTTCTACGGCGATCCCCGGAAACGATGAAGCTGGAGGGCTCGTAGCGGGCACTGCAAACTGAACAAAGGCTACGCGTCAGCCATGCTCTTTGTCCTGTACGCCATTGTGCAACCTTTGTCTCTCCCGCCCCTCGAGACCGCAAACAATCGCCCCTCCTTACTCGGCAGTTCCGAAAACGCCAGCAAAGGATTACATGTAGGTAACAGGGTCAAGGCCCCGTCTGCGAGATGGGCCCTTCATCTACATAGCGCAGGGGCCGGGCTGATGAATCAAAGTTTATCAAAAACGAGGCTCTCAAATTAGCTAGGTATTGCTGATTTGCTGTAGACATCAACGAACAGTTTAGTCGACAGGCCCTTCATGTGTCCCGCTCACCCGTAGTTGACGGGCAAGCAAGTACTCCCAAACCTGCGCGGTATTGTACAGCACATCCAGGACAAAAACGCCAAGTCGAGCCAACACCGAGTTCCTTAACACCCTCGCGTGGATCAGCCCTGGTCTTCGACGAGTGGGAACTTGGGTGTCAGCTCATACTTCCTCGATAATAAACCGAAACCCGAGTGCAGAAGAGGGACCGGTCGACTTACGGGCATCGCAGAAACGCGAGTTCGCAAGACACCATGTGTCACAGTCGGGCACCGCGCAGCGGCTGCTGCGTGCAAGCCTGTCGACGGTGCCCGAGGCCGGGTCGATGGATGAAGAGGAGCGAGGGCCCAGGGTGGCCGTGAGTCTTGCGGCAGCCGAGGCCGTGATGGAGCAGCAGCCATGGTGACAAGGCGAGTGCATTTTCTAAGAGGGGGCGACCGCGGGGCGGCAAGGAGATCTTGTTTTGTTGCAGAGATATGTGTTTTGAAAAGAGCGAGGCAGAGGTTGCATACACCCTAAGGATAGGAAGACGTGGAGAATAAGTGCACGATTTCCCGCAAGCCTGTCGTAGCCCATGGCAGTCCATCGGCCTCGTGCGTTTTCTCGCATCGAACCCGTTCGTTGATGCCAGCGGCTGCTCGCCCAGAGACACGATTCCCATCCTGGATGCCCCATTGTGCTGTCTTTCAGTCCCGCCAAAAGACCAACCTTTGTTCCTCGAGGCTGTGATTCGGGAACTGCACCGAAACGAAGGCCGCAATGGGAAACAAACTTGACAAAGAATGTGGACAAAGGAGGCGCCGGATACTTAGGCATGTCTCACACACACGGACCCGAGAAAGTCCTGGCGGTTTCGTCTCGTTAGTTCTGAGCAATGCGAGCGAGGAGTCGGCATCCTGCTGCATGTCTCGACGGCATTCCACTGTAACAAGTTAACCCCTGCACAACAAAGACAATGACGCCCCGATTCTTCACCTGCTCGGCCGCGGGATGCAAGAGGCCCAGCGACAGAGCCCGCGGTGGTTGCGACACCTGCCACCGCTACCTTTGCTTCAAGCATCGATCCCCCGCTTTCCACCGCTGCACTCCAGACGAGGTAAGCCTGTCCACGAAAACCGGTCTTGTCCACGCCGGGACACCCACCACGGACCGTGAGCTCACAAACCGGATGCTCAGGAACTGGACGAGAAGACGTGGCGGGCGCAGATCGATGCCGAGATAGACCGCCTCCGCTCCCGGATCGACGACGCCGCGGTCTGCCGGTACGCGTCGGAGCTCAACGGCGGCAAAGCGTGCAGCATCGAACACGACAACGACACGATGGGGGCGTGCAACTACCACGCCCACATCCGCTTCCACGACGGGTCTGCCACCTGGCTGCTCCGGGTCCCCCGAGTTACGAGCTTCGGCGGCCGCCCGGAGTCCCTGATGGAGTACCTGGTGGTGAGCGAGTACGCCACGCTCAAGTTCCTCGAGAAGACGGCGGTGCCGGCGCCCCGGGCGTTTGGCTACGGCATATGCAGCGACGGCAGCGACCGCGGCGTTGGCGTCTGCTTTCTTTTGGTCGAGAAACTGCCGGGGAAGGCATGGGTGGGTGGCGGGCTCCCGGTCGACGAGGCTAACAAGGCCGAGAAGACGAAGGTAATGGGCGGCATCGCAGACATGTTGGAAGAGCTGGCCAAGCACCCGTTTCCAAAAGCCGGGTCGCTGTGCCTCGACGAGGCGTCGCGCATCCAGGTCGGCCCGACGGCAAGCGACCGGTTCACGGCGCTGGATCCGGAGGGGCCCTTCGAAACAGCCCTCGAATACTACCGCGCCTGGGCGGAGCAGTACCTGGCGCTGATTGCCGACCGGCAGCTGTACAACGAGTACCCCGTCGAGGCGTACCTGGTGTACCGCTTCCTCAAGGACAACGCCGAGCAGCTGGTCCGGGACGGCGGGCGCGGCACCACCGAGGTCTTCTTTCTCAAGCACGTCGACGACCACGGCGGCCACCTGCTCGTCGACGACGACTTCAACATTACGGGCATCATCGACTGGCAGATGGCGCGCGTGGCGCCCGCCGTCGAAGCTTTTGGGCCGAGCCTGGTGTCGGCCGACATGAGCGCCTTCTGGCGGGGTCGGATGGGCCTCAACGCCGGCGACGCCGCGTTGGCCGATGCCCTGCGCGAGAAGCGGTGCCAAGACCTGGCGGGCTGGATGGAGGATAAGAATGAGAAGGGGCGGAGGTTCTTCTGGGGCCTTGGTCTGGAGGGAAGCTGGTCACGGGCGCTGCCGCAGGCCAAAGGGATCCTTGAGGCGTTTGGGGTGCAGCAGGGCTGGGAGGAATGGAGGGAGACGGCGCTGCGAGAGTACAGCGCCGACAAGCGTCTGCGGGCTCTTGTTCGGGCATGCCCCCCAAGGCGGCCTCATCTGCCGCGCCGGTGCAAGCAGGTGGCCAGAAATAGGGGCATTGTCAAGAAGTGATGTATCGCGAGGTTGCGGTTGGCTCGTCGTGGTTCGGGTGGTGATGGGTTGCAGATGCTGTAAGAGATGGAAATGATGGATCTGGAAATGCTCAGTGGTGCGTGGAATTCCCGAGCTGGTGTAACGTTAAAAGCGTAACGCTGTGTACTTGTACAATAAACAGTGGTTATAATACCTACAATACGGCTACCTTAGGCATCCTTCAGAACTACGCCCGCTTCCTGCACCCGCTCTTGCTGCCTTCTTCCAGACATTTATCTCCCTGGAACTCCAAACAAAATCTCTGCTCGAAAAGCAGTGCAATTGTCGACTTTTAACTCTGTTTTTTCATTTCAAAGTATAACTTAGCACACTTTGCTAGCAATCCGCAGGGGCCTTCCCTAGCTTTCTTTCCCTCTGCAGGAGTGCTGTTCTGCTCCCTCTGCTCCTTCGCCGGCTCCGTCGTGGCCGAGGCCGCCGTCACCACCTTCTGTTCCCCTACTCCCCCTTCAGACCGCCCATTAGCGACACGGCCAGCACGCTCCCACCTTAGGTCACCACGCAGGTGGTCACGCAGGTCACGCACCAACAGACTTGGCCGCCGTCTTGTAGAACCACTCGCCCTGGATCGTCGCCAACTCCAACTCCTTCTCACTCGGCTGCCAGCTGCCGTCGCCGCCCGCAAACGTGCCCGCGCCCCACGCGCTGCCGCCGCGCGCCGCTGACAGGTCCGTCAGGATGCCGAACGCCTTGGCGTAGCCCAGGGGCACGTAGATGATGCCGTGGTGGGCAAAAGTCGACATGACGGCGATCGCCGTCGACTCCTGGCCACCGCCTATGCTGGCCGTCGAGATGAAGACGCCCGCAAACTTGCTGTAGAACCCGCCCGACGACCACTGCTTGCCGGTCTTGTCCCAAAAGGCCTTCCACTGCGCCGGGAAGTTGCCGTACCGCGTCGGGATGCCGAGCAGGAACCCGTCGTACTGCTCCAGCACGCTGGGGTCCTCGAGCACGGGGATGTCGGTCGGCTTGGGCGGGGCGTGCATCTTGTCCAGCACCTCCTGCGGGAGCGCCTCGGGGACTCTGTGGGATGGGGTTAGCGCCGTGTTCCGCAACCTGCTGGTCTGGGGGCGATCAGACTTACTGGTAGAGGTCGACAGTGCCGCCAGCCTTCTCAATGCCCGCCTTCTCGGCCTCGGCAAGCTGCCGGATGTGGCCGTACATCGAGTACTGCCGGACCATATTAGCAGTGGAGGGAACACAAGCACAAGGGACGAAACCTACAAAGACGATGGCAATCTTGGGAGCTATGGTGCGAGATGGTGGATTGGATGGATGGTGTTGGGTACTTTGGGTGGAAGAGTCTGGTGAGTGTCTGATGTTTTGTTTGGGAGACGGGATGGAGGTGAAGAGAGACCTCTGCCGACTTTATACAGTGTCCTGAGATGCGACTGCCCGCTCAACTCAAAACGCGCCGACCCCCACCGACTGTACCTGGACTTCAGAAGCAGACGTGGGCCAAGGAGTGGTTGCAGGCGCACACCAGGAGCGACGAGGACGCCCAACAGACGCCCAACAGGGATTGGACAGAACTAGACGCAGACAAGCCCACAATCGAGGAGTGGAAGATCCGCCGGAAAACGCAAATGGAGCTTGCGGATACGCAGCGCCTGCGCCGTTACAAGGAAGCGGCCGACCTCTACACGCTCGAACCTCCGGCACAGCCACTACAAGCTTACGGGGGATTAACTAAGGCTAGAAGCTCGCTATTGACACAATCTCGCACAGGAGCGATCGGCCTAAGGGGGTTTCTCTTCAGGAGACGGGTCCCTGGAGTGCCCGCACCGCTCTGCCATTGCGGGAGAGCCCTGGAGACGGTGGCCCACCTGGTGCTTAAATGCTTAGACCCGAAGCTCGAGGATAGGAGACCCTAGCTTAGAGACAGACACGCCCTGATGAAGGCGCTGGGGAACCGCTTGGATGCGGTGCGGATAGTCGCGTGGCTTCTGAAGCTTGGACGGCTGCAAGAATACCGGCTTGCGGTGGAATTAGAATAGGAGGAAGCAGAGGAGGACCTAGGGGAAGACCGGAGGGATAGGGACCCAGGAGCGCCTAGGAAGAAGAGGAAGAAAGGGAGGCCCGTTAGGCTCTAGCACAACGCTAGAGCTACGTACGCGCAGCGCACGCTGCCTAAAGTGACGCACACGGCCGAACGGCCGCCTACAGCTTCGTCGTCACCAAGCCGGAAAGGTGAGTTCCGGACTGTTGGATGGGAGGGATAGTAGGGAGCGCCTACGTAGCACTTATTGGGCTGCAACGGCGCAGCACGCGAGAGGATGTATTGCATGTTAAATAACGAGGAGGGACCGCTTGCTCTAACTGAGCGGGGCAACTGCCCTTGCGGTGTAAGAATAATAATAATAATAATAATAATAATGCTGCCCTTTTCCGGCTAACTAGTAATGCTAGACGAAATCCTTGCTCTATTGTAGGCTAATTGCCCTTAAGGGTGGGAGTAGCTTGGATATCCTGTCGAATCTATCTACGGCAACGCCTACAAACCAATCCCATTTCGCTAAGCCGTCCTCCTACGTCGTCTTTGGCCGGTTCGATCGTGGCCGGGTGCGCTCTTTCCTCCCTCTGTACAAGGCACATTTAGCCGATATAACATGGTCAAAGGCGGCTAGCCGGAGGACGAGTCTGTCATTTTCCTCGAGTAGCTTATCGCGCTTCTGTACGCACTTGTCGAACTTCTCCGTGTCCGTTTCGCAAAGGCGGATATCCTGTCGAAACTCCTCGACCAGCTTGGCTTCGTGAGTGGTCAAGAGGAGATCAACTTCGTACTCGACGGCAGGGGGATAGGCAAAGGCGGGTGCGGTGGAGCCGCTTGCGGCTAGTAGCGGCGATCGATAGGGTAAGTCCTCGAATTAGCTTCCTACATCCTACGAGGCTATAACTAATGTTGCGCAGGTGTATCGGACTAGTTCCGTCGCAAAATTAGTTGTCATAAGTCTTCGAGCAGTGCTGATAACTGCACTCTAACATTCCTCCTATTAACCTGTTGCGAGGTACACATGTTGTTGGGCAGCTATTACAGGATCACCTAACCTCTAGTCACGTGCCTCTGCTCCAGCATTTAAGGTCTAGTCGCACGCACATCCTGTCATGGGACAGGACGCGGACTTGGAAGGCGAATTCCAACTAACGACCACCGCGCATTGAGCGAGAAACCGACCTTTTAAGAAGCTGAGCCGCCCTGCCAGGAGACCGTCAGATGGCGGCGGCGGCGCAAACCGAGACGGCGATCGAGGTGGCCGACCGTCCACCCTTACCGAAACGACCGAGCCGCGCCCCGAAACCAAGTGCAAAAGTCCGTAAAGCGATGCAATCACTAGAGGATACGACCACTACATCTAGAAGAACCACGACTTATACCACGCGTAGTATTACATCGAAAGGAACACGCGCACTAGGAAGCGGGAGCGGAGCCAATAGCCAGGCTAAAGCGGGGAAAACAGCGCTCTAGACGCTCCTAGAAGCAATTAACGAACAACGAGACGAGATGCGCGAGATAATTGCTAAACAACGGAATACAATCTACGAGTTACGCGACGTGGTCAGCAAACAACAAGACGCGATTCAGCAGCTCACTGAGGAGCTGAGACGATCCCGCGACGTAGTCTACAAATAGCAAGACGCGATTTAGTAGCTCTCTAAGGAGCTGAGACTAGCCCGAGACCAGATAGACGCCCTCGTTCGTAACGCAACCCTTCCTCATGCAACTCAGACGAGCCTAAGGGCGTTATATACAGAGGTCGCCCGCACGCCGCTAACAAGCTAACCAAGTGGACTGCGTACTATCTCTATGTCGAGCACAACGCCGACGGCCTGGACGGACACCCTGTTCTGTACGGTCGATACATCTAGAGTGGAGGAAAGAGAGAAAGGAAGAGTCCAAGTGGTAGATATAAGGAAGGCCATCGAAGCGGAGATCCAAACACACGTGAACTAGGGAAACTGGCGCTGCGCAGCAGTGGTGAAGGAAGCCAGAAACCCAGACCGGATCAGAGTGATCTGCAGGGACGAAAGCGAAGTTGTACGTGTCAAGGAAGCAGCGCAGAAGATCACGGTGCTAGGAGTGCGCGTGCTGAGGGACCAGTTGTACCCTGTAAGGGTCGATGATGCCAACCGGACAGCGGTCCTTGACGCAGAGGGGAATATCCTCCCGGGAGCAGCAGAAGCACTGGGAAGAGAAAACGAAGTCAACATTGCTAAGATCGCCTAGCTTAGTAGGAAAGATGCTAGCAAAGTATATAGCTCGATGGTTGTCTATGTAACTAAGGGCAGCGAAGCGAGACGGCTCCTAGATACACGCTACTTCCATCTAGCTAGGGAATCGGCCTACACAGCTATATTTGCGCCCCAGGAGGGCCTAACTTAGTGCTTCAACTGTTAGGAGCTAGGCCACAAGGCCTTTGCGTGCAAGAAGCCGCAGATATGCGGACGGTGCGCTGAGCAGGGGCACTATCCCAATACATGCTAAGCTATAGTGATGAAGTGCGTGTTATGTAGAGGACTATACGAGTCGTTTAGCAAGAACTGCCGGGTGCGCGGGTTGCATAATAGTACACGGAACGCTTTAGATTCTTTAGCTTAATGTCTACAAACGGAGTGAGGTGCAGCAAAGCCTGCTAAACGATAGAGGACTCAAGGACTATATAGTGTTGGCTATCTCCGAGCTATACGCGAGGACGATAGATAGATTGGTGGTGACGGTCCTAATGGGACATCACAACTAGACGAAGCTAATACTAACAACGAAGCGGGAGGCACTCTAGCTAGTCCGGAGCATGTTATAGGTGCGGAGCGATATGGAGGTTGAGCAGATCCCGGTGCCGTTAGTAGACCTTACCGCAGCACAGATTCGACTTCCGGACTAGGCGGTGCTAGTAGTGTTAGTCTATATTGAGGGTAGTAGCGACGAAGTACTGGAAGCTACAATGAGAGAGCTCGACCGGCTAATTAGAAGGTTCTAAGACGGAATAGGAACTAGAACAGACGTTGTTCTAGCGGGTGACTTCAACCGCTACGACTAGCTCTAGGGAGGAGACGATGTCTTACTACTAAGATAAGGCGAAGGAGACTATATCGTCAATCTTATAGACGAACACTCCCTTTATAGCCTCCTCCTAAGAGGTACGAAGATATAGTAGTTAAGGGACGTAGAAAGTACGATCGACCTAGTACTGGCCTCTCTAGAACTAGTAGACTAGCTACTTAAGTGTAGGATTTATCCCTACGACTATGGATCTAATTATAGAGCGATCGAGATGGTATTCGACATCGTAGTAGAAGACCGCCTAACGGAGACGAGGTTTCTCTTCAAGAATGTACCGTAGGCGGAGATTAGGACTAGGGTAGCGTCGAACCTAGAGAACATCCCCTAGGGTAGTAGCGTCTAGTAGTAGACGGATAGGCTTATAGTAGCGGTAACCAAGGCGGTCTATAGCCTGACGCCTAAAGCTAAGCCGTCACGTTATGCCAAGTGGTAGTGGACGATAGACTTGACGCGGCTCCGCCGGACCTATACATTCTAGAGAAACTAGGCGAGATTACGATGCAGGATAGGGCAGACATCGTTAGATCTTGAGTAACGAGCTAGGACGGTAGCTAAGGAGTACTACGATGCTATCCGTAGATAGAAAAGCTTGTACTAGAACGACTTCCTAGCTAACGACGCAAATATCTAGCAAGTAACGAAGTACCTACAAACTAGTAGTAGTACAATAGGTAACAAAATACCCCCGCTTATTCGACTAGATAGCTTCGTTACGGAGGGCAAAGTAGAGCAAGTATAGGAGCTACTAGCTACCTTTTTCCTATCGCTACTAGAAAGGATTAAGGACGAGGGACAACGCCCTTAGCGGGCACTAATATACATGCCGGACCTAACAATAGAAGAGGTGGAATAGAAGGTCTAGTCTGCTAAACTATGGAAGGCACCTGGAGAAGATGGCCTGCCGGCAATGGTGTGGAAACAACTTTGGCTAGTCGTCAAAGACAGAGTGCTCCTCCTGTTCTAGACCTCACTTCGAGATAGCGATATTCCTAGCTAATGGAGAAACGCTAAGATCATCCCATTGAAGAAGCTAGAGAAGGGCGACTACACATTGGCCAAATCCTGGAGACCTATCTCGCTGCTCTCTACGCTCGGCAAGATACTGGAGGCGGTCATTGCGGAACGCCTGTCCTATGCTGTGGAGACCTTTGGCCTTTTGCCTGCGAACCACTTCGGGGCGAGGAAAAGACGCTCTGCTAAGCAGGCTCTCCTACTGCTTTAAGAACAAATCTACAAGGTATAGAGAGCTAGGAAAGTGCTTAGCCTGGTTAGCTTCGACGTCAAGGGTGTATACAATGGGGTCTTTAAGGATAGGCTGCTCTAGAGGCTTAGGGCAAGAGGCATACTAGAGGCCCTGGTTAGGTGGATCGACGCCTTCTGCTCTAGGCGTATAGCGACAATTGCGGTAAACGGGTTCACGTCTGAGCGGCAAGAGTTGCCCCAAGTAGGACTGCCGCAAGGATCACCGTTGTCCCCGATACTGTTCCTTTTCTTCAACGCAGACCTGGTGCAGTACAAGATCGACGCGAATGGAGGGTCGATTGCCTTTGTTGACGACTATATAGCCTGGGTAGTGGGATTATTAGCCGAGGCAAATCGCGTAGGTATCTAGGCTATCATTGACAAGGCACTGGACTAGGAGAGGCGAAGCGGCGCTTAGTTTGAATGCGAAAAGACGGCTATCGTACACTTTACAAGGAATTAGGAGCAATTATCGGAACGACCGTTCCTAGTCAAGGACGATATAGTTAAACCAAAGAAGCGTGCAAAGATTCTAGGCGTCGTAATGAACCGCGAACTTCGATATAAGAAGCACATTGCTAAGACGGCTGCAAAAGGCCTCGCTGCCGCTCTAGCTCTGAAGAGGTTGAAGATGCTTTCCCTACGGATAGCGAGATAGCTGTTTGTTGCGATAGTAGCCCCGGTTATGGACTACGCCGCTAACGTCTGGATGTATACGTATAGGGAGAAGGCGCTAGGCTAGTTGAACAGGGCGTAGAAGATCGGGGCCTTGGCTATCACGGGAGCTTTTCGGACTGTAGCGACGGCCGTAGCGGAAGCTAAAGCGAGCATCCACCTGGTACGAGAACGATACGCCCGGGCAGTAATTAGACTCTAGGTCAACATCTATACACTGCTTAGGACCTATCCCCTCGCGCTTAGGAAGATCCGGCTAACAGTGCGATTCGTCTCCCCGCTTTAGAGAATTGCCCGTATAGTAGAAGGAGTACGAGTCGACCGTATAGAAACAATCTACGAGTACGCCCTCCTACCCTAGGAACCTCGCTTATAGCCGAGAA
The DNA here is from genome assembly GCA_023628475.1 of Chaetomiaceae sp. PF1801. Lineage (NCBI taxonomy): Eukaryota > Fungi > Ascomycota > Sordariomycetes > Sordariales > Chaetomiaceae > Chaetomiaceae sp. PF1801. The sequence continues at coordinate 27,063 of JAMAKQ010000145.1, forward strand.
TCGAGGCCGACCGAGTGAAGGTGGCCGAGTTAGCTAACAAAGCATCGAGGATTATAATCGCAACTAGCTTGTCTAAAAGAAAAGGCATGGTGGGTATAGGTGGTATTGGGCGAGACACTCTCTTTAGTATAGCCGGCGAGACCGTGGTATACTACTCTGTGACCTTTAGGACAAGGGAGGAACAGAATCTATATACAGTAGAGCTAGTAGCCATCGCAAGAGCCCTGGAGAACTTGCCGGCCGGCGTTTGCTACAGGCACATTACCATCGTTACCAGAAACCAGTCGGCGCTAGCAGCAGTTAAACAACCGCGTTAACAATCTGGCTAAGGCACTATACGGCAAATATACGAGTTGGCAAGACTGCATTAATAGAGAGGGAACTTGGTTGACTTCCTATGGATACTAGTGGAAAGCGACTTCGCTTTGGGAGTAGAAGCTAAAGCGGCAGCGTAGAGGGCGACAAAACAAGGACATGCACCCCGCTCCTAGATACCCCAGGCCAAGTCCACCGCAATCAGGCTGGCATTGGCTAAACAACGACAAGGGGGAGCTCTACCTAAAAGCGTGGGCAATTTCTCAAAGGCTCTAGACATAGCACTACCTAGCAAGTACACTCGCGATCTCTATGACAAGCTGAAGCGAAGAGAGGCCTGCATCTTGGCACAACTCCGAACTGGAATGGCGAGGCTGAACGGCTTTCTGAGCAGGATTGGAGCAGTCGAGTCAGACCTTTGTCCCTGCGGCCGAGCGAGGGAAATAGTGGATCATTTTCTGTTGCGATGTGTGAGATGGACAGCTCTAAGAGAAGACATGCTACGATGTATAGTGACAAGACGAGGGAGCCTCTTATTCTACCTTGGTGGGAAAGTGCCATCGGATCCGAAGATGTAGTCGCCGGACATAAAAGCAGTCCGGGCAACGATCAAGTACGCAATGGCGATAGGGAGATTGGATGCGGAGGAGGAACAACGAAGACTGGATCAGTCGCAATAGGGGAGCTCTACTAACACCATAGCCTTAACTAGTAGATCCCGCTTTAGCTGCTGAAGATAGGACGCTGAACACTTGGAGAACGTAACCTCCAAGACGATCTGCTAACAATCTAGGTAAGAGGTAAGAGGTATTGGGAAGCTTTGCGCAAAGGACAACTCAAAGGGCTTGTGCGAGACCTTGGGAGAAGCGGCCGAATCGTATGTAGTTAGCGTGCCAAGGCCCTTTAGGCTCAGTGCCTTCGGGCGGAATAAAATCCATCTATCTATCCATCTATACATCCTGTTATCTAGATCTTGCTCTCTCTATCGCAATATCAATCTTGTATGTGCGAGCTGACCCGAGTGGTGCCCGTTATAGTATATTGCGACCCTCTTTTACAAGAAGGGTCTTGTCTTGTCTTGCTTATGTTTTGGATCTCGCTCTTGCATTCGTATTTGGATCTCGCTCTTGCATTCGCATTTGGATTTCTTGCTCTTGCATTCGCATTTGGATTTTGCTTCTACTTTTGTTATGGATCTCGTTACCGCTTAGCGCCTTAAGGAAAAGGTTGCGGCCCTAGAGAACCAAGTCGCTCTCCTCCAACAATAGCTCCTAGGACGCCTAAAACCCCGTCTCCTAGATCCTAAAAAGTTCACTAGAGCTACGAAGTACGACACTTGGCTTCCGCTTATTAAAGCCAAGCTCCGGATCGATGCCGACGCTATTGGCACTGACGAGGCATAATTCTTCTACCTTTACGGAAACCTGGATTCGAAAATCCAAGCTATAGTCCTTCCACAGCTTCTCCAGGTAGAGAACAATGGAGTATAGGACTTCTAGACTATCCTTGACCAACTCGAGCGCGTCTTCGATGACCCGACCAAGAGGAATATAGCCGCGAGCCGGTTGTAAGGAATTCGACAAGGGAATGACTCTCTCTCGGTCTATCTCTCTCGATTCGAACGACTGCTCTACGAAGCAAACGCCAACTCGTGGCTAGACGACTCGAAAATCGCGATTTTGCAAAACGGTGTCAACGACAAGCTCAAGACGAAGCTCGATTTGCAGTTGGAACTCCCTCCTAGATACGAAAATTTCATCAAGGCTCTGTACAAGCTTGGTGGACACGGTGGCTCCGGACAAGGGAACCTTGGCAACTCCGGAAAATCCGCGGCCCTAAGGACCGGTGAACCGATGGATCTTTCCGCGATGGATCTACGGGATGAGGATCTACTCCAGGTTTCGAGTGTCCGAACAGGACGTTCTGTTCGGTTCGTACCTAGCTCGACGCCTGTACAACGACAAGCCCGACGGGAAGCTGGGGTCTGTATGCGATGCGGCGACCTAGGCTACTGGGCATCGGATTGCCTTTACGCACCTGCTTCACATGCTCCGAGCGGTTTAGCTCATGTTTCTGATTCGGTTTCTGAGTTTTCTGGTTCTAGCTCTCGCTTTGGTTCTGGCTCTCGATCTGGTTCTCGTTCTTGGAAGTACTCTGCGGCTATAGTGCCTGAGTACAACGACTGATGTGTCTTAGATCATGTTCTTGCAGACCTGGTTGGGGGTCTTATGTCTTGTCTTGGATCATGTTCTTGCAGACCTGGTTGGGGGTCTGATGTCTTGTCTTGGATCATGTTCTTGCAGACCTGGTTGGGGGTCTTATGTCTTGTCTTGGATTATGTTCTTGCGGACCTGGTTGGGGGTCTGATGTCTTGTCTTGGATCTTGTTTCTGCTCAAGTTTTCGTCTTGGTGGATGGGGTCTTGTTTGGCACAGGGAAGTGTCACAGGATCACCTGACCTCTGGTCACGTGCCTCTGCTCCAGCATTTAAGGTCTGGTCGCACGTACATCCTGTCATCTAGATCTTGCTCTCTCTGTCGGAATATCAATCTTGTATGTGCGAGCTGACCCGAGTGGTGCCCGTCATAGCAGCCTTGTGTCAACTAACTCGTCGTTGCGTTCGTTTTAGGTTAGTCTACAACGCTATCGACTCGTCGAATTTCGACGAGTCGCTGTAAGTTATAATGGGTTATAATAGTGAATGCTGATTGGTCCAAGGGAGCAACAACTCTCAATTTCTCCTTGGCACTAGCAACGCAATCCTCGGCAGTAGTAGCAGCAGTAGCACCACGACTATTACCACTACTACTGCTCAACACTACACTACAACCGCTATCACTACTACTATAGACTACTACAATGACCTTTAACACAAAACTACAAAATACTTGGCATCGCTATTTCTATAACTATATAAATTCTATATATATAGATAAGATGAGATACAAGTTATTTAGCCCTCGAAGTAGAACCCTCTCTCTATTAGGTACTCGATTTACCTAGCGATACAAACTAGCACCTACTACTATACTATACTATATTGGATATGTTGATCTTGAATTGGGCCAAAGAGTCTCTACGTATAACACTTGGTCCTACAACTATCCCTTAGCTAGTTCGTAATATCTATACGTTCTAGAAAACTAACGATAGTTGCCTATCTAGGTTAAGCCCGCCGCTCCCAAATTAGTAGGAATACCTTGTAAGGAGTATAGGCTCTAAAACTGGCTCGGCTATCTAGATGCTAGTTTTGGAGTATACTCTAAGAGGAGCTTCTAAAGCCGAGCCACTCGACCGCGGCAGTTATATTTGGCATCCCTGCTCTTGGTCGAGCTAGAAACGGCTTTGCATAGAACTATGTCCTTTTTAAAGCTGGAAACGGCTCCGGGTTATTCAATTCCTAGACTTTAAAATTCTCGCTAGGAAAAGACGGGAATACCTATAGCGCAACTAGTTAGCGGTAGCAAGAGCTAGAAATAGCTTGTCGGGGCATTCTATTTCTACACCCTAAGTTTCGTACGGCAGTAGAATGGAAGCGCCGTATAAAGGTACAATCGTCAATGCCATACAGGCGAGGACCGCGAGACAGATGCGAGGAGAGACTAATGATCATTTCTAGTCAAAGCCTCCGCTAGATAGACAAACGGTGTATACACCCTAGAGTTTAGGATACTAGGGATATCTAGGGAGCTATTTCTAGCTTTAGCCGAGATAGCAGTTCCCTATACTACCCCTTGCTAGGCGGAAAGCTTGCCCTATAAGAATAGGTAATACGTTATCCTATAGCAAAAAGGGTACGTATCTAGATAGTAGGTCTTCAAGTACTATACTATCTCTTTTCTGCTGGCAGAAAAGATACGTATCTAAATAGTAGAAGAGGGACGGATCTTAGTATATATCTTCACTTAGATAACTATATACCTTTTCTGCCGGCAGAAAAGGTACGTATCTAGATAGCAGGCCTTCACTTCGGTAAATATATACCTTTTCTGCCGGCAGAAAGGGTACGTCTAGACAGCAGTCCTTTACTAGGGTAACTATGTACCCTTTCTGCTAGTAGAAAGGGTAGTTACGTCTAGACAACAAGCCTTTCTCTAGGTAACTGTGTACCCTTTCTGCTAGTAGAAAAGGTACGTACTTTAGTAGCTATTATATAGTTGTAACGGTCTTAGATTAGTGTATTGCAACTAGCCGATAATAACTCTACGACTATACTAAGCTTAGAAAAGAAAAGAAGAGACAAAAGGCTCCTATAGCTCGCAGGCTTCTTTATACTACGAGTGTGCTAGTCTAGGCGAGTTAGTAGAGGGTTCGGTATACGTTAGGTCGAGTAGGAATAGCTTCATTTAGGGAGTCCAATAGCAAGTGCCTAGGTTGCCCGCCGAACTTAGAACTACTACGTGTAGGATGTATAGGTATTACAGGTATAATGGGATACTAACCTTGTAGTAAGTATATAATGTTTATAGTTGCGCGAGAAGCGCAATAGAGAGGACTATAGCTATAAAGGATATACCTCTATAGCGGGCCGTAACCCTAACCTATATACATGACTAGTTACGGCTATGCCTATGACAACAGGTATATGCCTCTATAGCGGTGGGAAACTTCTCGTAGCTATAGCTATAGCACACCTGCCTGATTCGGCAATGTTCACTTATAGAGATATCCTAGGTAGGAAGGAGATTATTATAAAAAGAGTAACTATTATAGCATTCTACTTGTGCTAGGCCTCGGATGTCCTCCTACTCCTTATAATAGGGTCTTATAGCTAGTTAGAAGGATCAACTGCTCCGCTAATGCGTCTCCCGCTAAGATATAGCGAGTTTAACCCTTCTAGGTTTGTTTTCTAGTTTCCAAAATAGGCATTTCCAAAAGAGGACATGTTTCGGTAGCAGGTAAAGATTTCCCAATTCGTGACTATCCGAGGCGGCAAAGGCGAGACAAACTAATACTCTCTTACGTTAGACAACGCCTATCCATCTTTCTGCCGCTACCAAGGGCTCCCTTTTTAGAGGTGTCTATACGGTAGGCCAATGAAGACATTTCAAGGATAGTTTGTACACATTCCTAATTTAGGTACAACGTTATTTATTTTTCTAGGAAGGGAAGGGGATTGCTAGGCGAGTCTAACTACTAGCTAAGGGAGGGACTAGTCACGGCATGCCCGGTGGAGTTGCGTCAACTCCTGCACGATCATTCAGGGCCACGTTATCATGGGTAAGAGTAGAGCGGTCGAGCCCGCTAGGAACGGAGATAAAGCTGCGACTATGAAAGGGAATCGGTGCGCGTAAAATAAGTGTGAAATAAGAACCACAGAGAAAAAGGTTCACGCCGTGCAGGGCACCGGGTTGCGGTGTTGTTGCGGAAAGGGGTCGGCGTCTGGCTTCGAAAGAAAACAAAACGGAGCGTTTTCCTGGAAAACGGAAGCGAGACGGTGGTGTTTTTCTGCCGGCAGAAAAAGATACGTATCTATTTATGCCTTAGGCAAAATGACGCAGGATTTAGGTGGGATGGAGCTGAAAGCCTAAGGCAGCAACAATGCCACGATTTCCGGGGTAGGAAACCGCTGGATGTGGCGGCAAACCCACGTGGAATAACATTGCTTGAGTAATTATGGGCAGTGCATCCAGGCAGGAAAATCTTCCGAAACGGCGTGTTTGGACTCTTTGGAGGGGTCTATCACAAACAGCATCAGAAGATATAAACCATGGACCCCTTGACCATCGCGGGTCTAGTCAGCAACATCCTCCAGTTCCTCTCCTTCGGCCACGAGGTGCTCAGCACGGCGCGCAAGATATGGTCGTCAACGAGTGGGACCTCGACCGAGGTGGAGCAGCTGCGCGACTTGGTCAATGACATTGTGGCCAACACCCAGAGCGCGGGCCGCGCCGCCGTCGCTCAGGGCGCCGACGAGAACGACCAGAGCCGCGACTCGCTCGGTCGTATTGCCCGCGATTGTGAGAAACTTGCGGACAAATTGCTGCGGCAGCTAGCCAGCTTTGAGACGAAGAGCCGCAAGGGGGTTGGCAGGCGGCTCGAGGCCGTCAAGGTCTCGGTTGTGTTTGGCTGGAAGAAGGGCGAGATCGATAGGCTCAAATCCGAGCTGCTGGTGCTGGAGGGGAGACTGAATAAGTGGTGGAAGAGCAGGATGGCAGAGTGGGTGGCTTCTTTTCCTCCATTTTGTCTCATATCCATTGCATTAACGCTTTTAGCAGAAAGAGGGATTCTTTCCTCGTCCAAGCCATCCAAGACCTCTCTCGAAACATGGAAATGCTCCAGGCCCAGTCTCCAATTGACAAGCTCCAAGGGCTGGTCTCGGAGTTAGACCACAGCATCTCGGACCTGAGCCGGCAAGGTGAGCAGTACCGGCGCGTGCTGGGTTCAGCGTCAGCCTCACGCGACGACGAGGTCCTGAACAGAGCCATGTCGGAACATATCAAGCGTCTGGACATGGCAATGCAAAGTCTCAAGAGTCTCATCTTCGAGATAGAGGAAGGGAGGAGGCAAAGCGCAGTGATCAAGTCCCTCCAGTTTCCCTCCATTCGCCGGCGACAGGGCGAGATCGAAGCGGCTCATGGCAGCACCCTGGACTGGGTCTTTGACAGGTCCATTACCAATTTTACACACTGGCTGGAGCATGGCCGAGGTGTATACTGGGTCAACGGACTGGTAAGTGTCCATCTTTTTGTCATGATCCTAGCTCGGCTCCTATCCGCTATGCCGATGACTAATAGTGTTCTTGTGTTGTTAGGCCGGGAGCGGCAAGTCCACTTTGATGAAGTTTGTCAGTCAGGACGAGAGGACGCTGGCCGCTCTGCAGGTCTGGAGCCCCGGCCAGCGTGTCCTATCCCCGAGCCATTACTTCTGGAATGCCGGAAGCGAGATGCAGAAGTCTCAGCAAGGATTATTGCAGAGTCTCCTATACGATATTCTACGCTCGGCACCGCATCTAGTCTCTGCCATCTGTCCGGACAACGGGCCTGGCGACTTCTGGGACGTCGACGAGCTGAAGCGCGCATTCAAGAGACTGAGCAGCACCGAGACCGATCTCGGCGTCAACTTCTGCTTCTTTGTGGACGGCCTGGACGAGTACGGGGGCGCCGAGGAAGACATCATCGATGTTGTCAAGAACCTGGCCCTGTCGCCGCACATCAAGGTCTGCGTCTCCAGCCGGCCGTGGAACGCCTTCTCGGCCGAATGGGCCGCCTCCAAATACACTCTTCGGGTCCAGGACTTCACAAGAGAGGATATGGCAAAGTACGTGCGGGAAAAGCTGGTCGATGACCCACGATTTACAGACTCGCTGCGCGGGATGCGAGGTGCTACCAACTCGTCCACGAAATTTCCGACAGAGCTAGCGGTGTCTGGCTCTGGGTCTATCTGGCCGTCCGCGATCTCCTCAGGGACATGCGGGACAAAGAGGGCTTCGACCAGCTCATGCGCCGTCTCAACTCGTATCCCCGCGAGCTGCACCTCTACTTTGAGGACATCATGCGACGTATCGACCCGATATATCGCGAGGTCTCAGCGCAGATCTTTCTATTGGTGGTTGCAGCCGTCCGGCCCCTATCCATCTTGACCTTTACCGCGCTTGACGCGTGGAAGAATGCGGACTTGGTTATGAAGCTCGAGATTAGCCCGATTTCCGACGTCGAGATTACCGCATTGTACCGGCATTGGCAGCCATTACTCCAGAGCCGCTGCCGCGACTTGCTCAAGATTACTTGCGATGACACGGAGACATCAGTCTTCAAGTACCAGATTGACTTCCTCCACCGCACCGTCCGTGACTTCCTGAGGGACCACCACCAGGACGAGCTGCGTAAGCGGGCACCCGAAGGATTTGACGCGACGGTCAGCCTCTCCCGGCTCGTGCTTGTCTTTATCAAGCGTATGAATATCCCGAGTTTCCAGGCCAACCTGGACCCGCTCATCGCTTCGGTGGACGAGTTACTTCTGTATGCATGGCTGAATGAGCAGCTCCCGCCTGACGTGTACGCGGCCGCGCAGCAGATAGAGCTGTTGGACGAGCTGGACCGGACCATGTCGTGCCATGCGAGGGACGAGGAGCGGCACTGGACCAACGCGCGGGATTCTCCAGCGGACGACGACCAGGAATCTTGGTTCGAGGGAGGACAGGCCACGTTCCTCGCTCTAGCGACCCAGGCTCGTCTCCGACAGTACGTCGGGCGCAAGCTCGCGCAGGATCGCTCACCAGCCACGAAGAAGCCTGGGCGGCCCCTGCTAGACTACTCCCTCCGTCCGAAGCGAGTCACGCCAGTCATCCTTCCATACAATCTCCGCTTCGACATACCGTGGATTGACGTTGGGCTCGTGCGGGAGTTGCTTGCCCACGGCGCGGATCCGAACCAAAAGATACGCATCTACGACGAACAGACGCCGTGGGCCCTGTTTCTGATGTCGTGCCGGAGGAACTGGGACTCGTGGTCACCGTCCGTCAAGGACGCGGCCTACCGCGCCATGTTGGTTCTCTGTCAGTACGGTGCCAACACACAAGTCTGCATCCCCTCGCTCGGTCGGGAGGCTAACGCGGTTACGGCGCTGTACAACCAGCCGGTGGTGGTTGAGCGGTCGGGCGGGCAGGGCGTGCCGTTCCAGGAGCTTGTTGAGCATTGTTTCTTTCCTGGCTTGTCGAGGTGGGAAGAGCTACTGAGCGCTGTGCCGCGCAAGCCTAGTGGAGTCACGTTCAAGGACGTGCTGGGGCGGTTTGTGCAGTGGATGCGTTAGAGGGCGGAGGGCATGAAGGGAGAGAGGGATTATGAGCTTGAGAACTCAATTCCAGATTCTAATTAGTAGGGCTTCCCGCGCATGACGTCTGACCATGTAATGTCCGCGCCAACATGAAGGCAATGGAATCGTTGATGTAATACAGATGGGAAGGACCCGGGAGTAAGCAAACAACCCAATCTCCTCAAGATTTGGGAAGATCAGATGCCTTGACATACTTAACGTCGTCAAGCTCCCCTTTGGAATTATCATGCACCAAGACATAACCCGCGTTGCGATCCGGATTGACCCGAGCGACTTTGGCAAGTAACAGGATGGAACATGCGGCCGCCACGCCCAACATCGTGTTCATGGCGTATCTCCTAGCAGTTTGGAAATCCAGTCAGTATCATGGGTCGATAAAGGCCACTAAGGGACAGGAGAGGAACACCACCGTACCTCCGAAACGGTAGGCTTTCTGGAGTATGCTCCTGACCGCCGGGTCCGCCCATGTTGTCCTTGTTCTTGCCAGGAACCGCTGCGACATTACGGTTCTGAATGGATGCTGGGCGGAATGTCTGAGGATTCCTCCTTGCTGCGGACCTTGATGCGCGGAGCAGCGAGCCAACCCTCCCCTGTACCGCTCTGCTGGTCGGAGTGGGCATCGTGGGTAAACGTCGTGTGCGGAATTGGGGTGAATATCGGTCTGGAAACCGGTGATCTATGGGCAAAGAAGTGTCCATCGATGAGACGGCGACTCCTTTTTAAACGGCAAGCTCAGAGTTGGTGATGACATCAACATGACCAGGAGTTGTGGGGTTGCACTCCGCCGGGGATCCGGAGCCATGACCGAGACAAAAATGCCGTGGCCCACTTCCCAGTTTTGGTCGCAGTATCATTCGCATTGCGTCTCGCGGGGCTCCAATGGGATCCTCAGAGGCTTGTTTGGCTGGTTACATTGTTCACCGGAGAGTGGTGCGTCTCTAAGGTATCAAGTTGTCACCACAGTTGTACCATGACTGTTTACTTTCAGGGGACATTAGGCCTGAGTGTCGCCGCGGTGCCTCCGGCCATCTCAATTACAAAATCCAAATTGGGTCTTCGTCTTCCAGCAGAGGTGGCATTGTTAGTGTGAGGAGTGAGATGGATGAAGCCGAGATCAGAGCTGTCTCGTGTGTCCCGTCGGCAACCTTAAACTTTGCCCACGTCGAGGTGTTATGCAGATGACGGGTGTCTCCCCAGTACCTATTTGGGTCCTTTGGTTCAGCCCTTAAGAAGCGGGATACACCTCCTGACCTTGCTTGACCTCCAAGGGGAGAAATCTCGCTTTGACGCCGGTCAGCATAGCCATGAAGTAACACGGCATTTCTCTCTCCGCGGGCATGGCTGTGATCTCGACGTCGAACTCCCTCAGCAGAGTCGGTATCACTTTGGACACAACCAGCTCGGCAAGATGCCGACCGGGGCAGGTCCGGGCGCCGCCTCCCCACGTCAAATTGACCCTTTCCATCGTCCGGACTCTGGCGTCCTCATCCTCTTGCAGCCACCTGAGAGGATTGTACGTTTCCGCGTCAATGCCGAAGATCTCGGGATTCCGGTGGAGCGCCACAGGATTGCAACCCACTGCGGTGCCGGCAGGGAAGAAATGGCCGTGCAGATGCAACCCTTCCTCTGGGACCTTGCGCGACAGAGCCATGCCGATGACTGGATGCAGCCGCTGAGCTTCCTTGATGCTTGCTTGGGTGTATCGCAACCTGACAGCACGGTCATACTCGAGCACTCCTGAGGTTTGCCGCACTTCCTCCGTGACCATGCGATGGACCTCGGGGTGTAATCCGATCATGGCGACAGCCGCGGTCAGGGCCGAGCACATGGTTTCATGGCCAGCACCAAAATTGGTGACGGCGAGCCGACGCAGGTAAGTCTCGGTGAAATCGGGTCGTTCCTGGTGCAGCCTTATCAGATCTGCCAGGAGATCGACGCGGTCGTCCTTCTTGGAACCAGGCGGGGGTGGTCCTCGGAGCGCAGCGGCAATCCGCCTCGATGTCTTCTGATACACAGGCTAAAGGATGGTTCAGCGGACAGTCATTCCTGGGAAGAGCAAGCCAATGACTTACAGTGAAGAACGGCTTAAAGTTCTTGGGCGTCGTAAAAGTTACGCCCCATGTGTTCGCGAAGACTCGGCTCAACGTCTTGGACCGAAACGACAACTTGGTGATTGTCGGAAACAAGCCAAAGACGCTCTTCCGCTTCCAGCCGAGATAACTCTGCGTGCTGGTGCCGCCGTCTGTCCCGTTCTTGATGTACCCAGGGGACCAGGAGAGCACCACGGCCCCAAGACACTCGACGGCGATGATGTGCATCCACTCCTTCAGGTTGATCTCGGCACCGTCCAAGGATCTGAGCGCGGAAATGGCGGCGCTCAGAACGCCATCCACGGCAGGCTCAAACCTTTTGAGGCTGGATGTCGAATAAACTGGCCCGATCAGCCGCCTCTGCAGCCTGTACCTTTGGGCATCGAACTCGGACAGAAAATCGAGGGTGTCGGGAAAGTGCGCGTTCAACCGCCAGTCCACGACGGGCTTGTTCAGCGCGGTGGCCACTGGAAGTGTCAGGACGAGTCTGAGTTGGGCATGTGAGAAGTCCACTTACAGTAAAAGTCCGACTTCTCGAACCCATTCCCAGCGCCTGGGCAAACGTCAAGTGAGTGCGAAGATCTCTCGAGGACAGGACCAAACGGAGACACGTACGGTAGATGAGCTTGAACGCCTCCTCTGAATCGAACCACACTTCATTGGGTCCCACGCGGACAGCAGGCCCGTATTGCTTGTGAAGAGTCTTGGCCAGCTCATGAACGCGCCCATTCCGCACATGCACCCCCTGCCAGATGTTGGAGAGTGCTGCGAGGCGTGGTCCAGGAACCCGGGCCAAAGGGTGGAACAAGATGCGGTACGCGGCGATGGTGAACATGGACAAGAGAACGAGCAGAGTTGCTGATGCAAGGAGCCTGGCAAGCAGACATGACACTGCCCATTTGGAGCTCATGTTGGTAACTTGGTTCCGTCTGCCCCTTTGCCTCGAGAGATGAAGTCGACCTGTTGCTCATCGAGTCCCGTCGGTAAAATGCTGGGATATTTTCTGTGGTGCCCGCGAGTTGCAGCAAAAGCAGCGAGTAGGTCTCAAAACCGCATCATTTCATGTTGCTGCTGTGTCGAGTTCGTGTGTTTGTCTGTAGCCAGTGTCACCAACAGAAGAGAAAGAGATCAGAAATTCAGAATTGTGGCACCAGTTTTTCGCAGACGAAAATGGTCTGATAATGAAGGGTTAGGGTTGAACTACTTGACGTGCAGCTGCCGTCACGACTCTCGACACTGCCATTCGCATGCTTCTTTCTGGCCTCTTACCGGAGAAGCCGGCTCACTGCGGTGGCCCAAGACTCAGAACGTCCAGGCCGCCCTGGAGCTGCGACTTGCTGGGCATCCGGTCGAGCGACATGAGCTGGGCGCACTGGGCCATGGCCGGGTCCATGCCCATGCTTGCCATGGCGACGACCTTCTCTCCCTTCGCGTAGTATGCCACCCACTTGCCCTGGTCCGGGTCGCCCTGCAGCACCAGGTCGTCCCACCCGCTCGCCATGGTGTTGCCGCAGTAACGCAGCTGCGACCCGAGAGCACTCCAGAAGACGGGTGTGTAGAACTCGGGGGTGCGGTCCGGGTTGAGGATGTGGCTTGCGGCGGTCCGGCCAGAGTTCTGCGCGACATTCCAATGCTCGATGCGCACATACCTGCCCTCGCCGCCCGGGCCACGGTATGGATGCGTGGCAATGTCACCAAGCGCATACACGTCCTTGAGGCCGATCACCGAGTGAGTCTCGTCCACCTTCAGGCTCCCGTCGGGTTCCAGCCGGACCACGCTGTTGTCCTTGAGATATTCCGTCGCTGGTGCAACGCCGATGCCGAGAATGACAAGGTCCGCCTCGAGCTTGGTGCCGTCCTTGAGGTGGACAAAGCCCACGTTGGACGGGTTGGAGGCCGATGGCTCCGCCTTTTCGACGCCCGCTGACAGGAAAAACTTGACACCCTTGGCCTCGACGCCTTTCTTGATGATATTGCCAACCCTCTCTCCGAGGACCCGCTCCAAAGGCGCCTTCTCCATGCCGACGACCGTTACATCATTCCCGTTCGAAGTCGCTACGGCGATCTCCATGCCAATGAAGGACGAGCCGATGATGACAATCTTCTTGCCCTTGTCGCCGATGGCACTCACGATGCGCTTGGCGTCATGGACGTTGCGGAGGGTAAAAATGTTGCCCAGGTCCTTGAACCCCTGGAGCGGCAGAGTCCGAGGAGTGCCGCCGGTCGAGAGGACAAGCTTTGTGTAGGAATGCGTTGCGCCCGATTTGGTCGTGACCGTCTTGTTGGCAAAGTCAACCCCAGTCACCTCGTCCTGAACGATGTCCACGCTGGCCTCCTTGTACCAGCCTTCATCCCGCCATTGAAGCTTCGCCAGGTCGGTCAGCAGGGCCTTGCTGAGCTTTGGACGGTCGATGGGCAGGTAGCCCTCGTTGGAGATGACGGTGATGCCGCCCTGGTAGCCGCCTCCGCGCAGGCCTTCCACCACACCCAGCGCGCCCGATCCGCCTCCGACAACGAGGATCTTGTCGCCCCCGGTAGCGGAGCACTTGAAGAGCGGGGCGCGGTGCCCCCTCTTTATGGTCTCGGCGTCGCCCGTAATGTAGACGGCGCCATCGCGTTCGGTCGCTTTGAAGACGGGAAGGGCGTTCAGCGCAGGGGCATCTTCGACGTCGCCGGTCTTGGCATTGAAGCAGGCTGCAGTTCGGGGTGAATGAATAGTCAGCGGACAACGAGGACGATGAGGGAGGGCAGGGATCGGTTACCGTACCTCCGTGCCACGGGCAGGTCAGCTTCCCGTTTGTGCCCAGGACGCCCTTGACAAGAGGCGCTCCGTAATGGGTGCACCGAGGGCCGACGGCCTGGACCGTTCCACCGGCGTTCAGCAGAAGGACCTTCGCGTCGAGACCCTCGACTTCGACCTCCTGCTTTTGGCCCGGCTGCAGCACGAGCGAGTTGACGCCTTTGAGCTTGTATTCCTGTGCCATCTTGTTTGGGATCGCCGCGGAGAACCGTCTAACTTGTTGTCTCGACACGGGTAGCAATCGTCCAACGAAACGTGTGGGAGGGATGGTGCGAGAAGCGAATGTTGGCATCAAGTTCGGCGAAAGAGGGGAAACCAAAGAGCGCGGGACGAGGCGGGCGAGGCCGGAAACGGGCCGGGGAGCGTCTCAACAAAAGAACTGTCGTTGTTTCCTGCAGCACTGGGCTGATCTCTGGTCGCAACGACGGGCAGTGAGGGGCAGAATCCGTAATCAGAAGGAGCTGAGTGGTCCGGCGTCTCGCCGTTGTTGTTCGGGTTGCAACGAACAGTTGGGGGCATCTGTCGTCATAGCGGGGCGGCTGGAGTGGGGTCAGGGGCCAGGCATGATTGGCTCACCCATTTCCCCCAGCAATTCCCCAAAGTCCAAAAAGCAACTGAACACGGCAGGATCTCGACCTCTCGAATGTTAGGTTGGCGTCGCATGAACGATCAGCAATCTGACACAACCCGTGATCAACTTGGTCTACAAACACCGCGCTTCATCCTTCACGGGCTGCAGGTTCCCCCTCCACAACCATCATCCCGTGTTTCCCTTGGTACCCGGAAGGTTCAGCGGCCCGCCAGCCAGCCTTTTGCAAGAAATCGTCATCCTCAAGACGAAAGACCTCGACCTTCAAGGGGCGGCAACATTGGATCATGTCCTTCTCGCTGTCGGCACCAAACCCCCACAGCGACAAATCACCTCCCGGGCAAGTACCTGTCACGATGTCAGCTGCTTACCTTATGTAGAGATGCAGAACTCTGGGAAACGTACTCAAAGCCATCAGGATGTCCTGTTCGGCCAACAATTCAATGTAATCCCCGCTCTTGGCTGGGCATGGGTTCATGAAGTATCTCCCTTTCGCATCCAGTCCCGTCACCTGAAAGATGTTGATGACATCGTGGACGTCGTACTCGGTGAGACCAAACGGGAGCACGGCGCGAGTGAGGTTCGAGTGGCAGTGGAAATCGTACTGTCCGCCGCTCAAGATGGTGTTGATGTAGGGGTCGCAGCGGGTGCCGAGGAGGTCATGGACCCGGCCGCCGTGCTCATCTTCTCCGTACCACGCCAGGCTGTCCGAGATGATGGTCACCAAGGGCCGCATAAACGGCAGACACGACCATAGTCGATCGTACGTCGAGACATGCGTTGCGTGCAGCTGCCGAGTGCGTGACGCCCAAAAACGCTCGCGAGGATTATGCGCGTTCCAAATGTTGAGATCCCCGACCTGGGGCCCCTCAGGCGTGCTGATCCGGATGATGCTTCCGGCGGGTGCTTTCCAGGCACGGCCTGATCGAATCGGAAGTGTGAACTCGTCGACCAGCACACGTGGGGCCTCTTGGATGGAATCGTAGAGGACTTTGTCCACAGTCAGGGGCGATCCTGCTGTTGGGAGGTATGCAGGGACGGGGGTCGGGATCGGCTTCCGGTCTTGCAGACCGGCTGCGGCACTCTGAAGGTTCGACATGCCGTTGGCCAGTCGTCGACTCATCAATCCTGGGAGGCGTTTGGGGCAATCTGGTGGTATGAAAGGAGAGGGGGCGGTTAGGCTTACAGAAAGAAAGTGGAAGTCCTCTGTCTGTTTTTGGCCCCCTTTTTGAAGAACCCGAGATCGGCAACAGGAAGCACACAAAACAGCGGACAGAGATTCCACATCCAGACCCCACCCCGCGTGACCCCGGTGTTGACGCTGGGACAGTTCCTGATTGCCGAAAGCATGGCTTCTATCTCGGCCCGTACCCTCCTCAAGGTGGAGTTTCACCGCGGTTGCTTCCCTGCGGTGCGGAAAGCGTCGGCTGAGGGGAGGTTGTGACAGTTTTTCTCTTGTGTTGAGTCAAAAAGACTTAACCAGTTCAGGTACCTAGGTAGGTAACCGGGATACTTGGAGATGCAACTTTATGACTTTACCAGGGTCCTGACCTCACCAATCTTACTGCCCCGATGTTTGGGCCTTGCTAGAAATTCGAGGTTACGGAACCGCAGCCCCGGCCATGTCAGCAGACCGCATGCCCGACGTCGAGGTCACTCGTCTCACTGAGAGCTTAGGGCAATGTGCTTCTCAACCGGATTAGCATCGAGCAAAATTGGATAAAAAAGTACATTTAGACATGAATAGCGCCATGGGTAGGAGAGCTGATTAATACTGCAGATGTCGTTGAATGGATCGTACCCAAGTTCACTCCACGGAGTCTTTGTCTTCGTTACCCGAAATCATGTTCCTCTTCTGGCCTCACCTTTGACCAGATTCGAACTTGACTCGGAACCCTTCATGGCCAAACAGCAGACCACCCTGGCCATTGCCCTGTTTTTCGCTATTTGATACTGCACCTTAGACGCAAGCCCGCGGATGGCCGGCTGGGGCTATGCCTGTTTCTTTTTCAAGGAGCAGCACTGCTCGTATCCAGCGCTTTGGGGAATTGCTATTGCACGGTCATCAGTTGAGGGATGGAGTTTGAGTTTCGAACGTTCCGTGCGCACCAACAAAGCGACCTCAGCAACTCAAGTCGTCGGACCTGAACTCCCAGTCTCGCCGAAGGTATTTTAGGAGACGAGGACCTCAGCTGTGAGCCAGTCATTGCCCTCAAATCTACCTACCTTGAAAGGTAAAAGATCTGCGTCCCAAGCCACAGTGAGTAAGCGACACTTCAGACTCCCTCGACCACCGTCAATAATAAGACGCCAGGCTCTCTCCTCCCAAAGTCTTCGATTCTTTTCCACCATCATCCTGCTCTCGTCATGAGGTTTAACAACATCCTTCTTGCGTTTCTCGCCGCATTGCCCGCGGTGCGGGCAGAACAGATCTTCAGCAACCGGGGCACCCTAAACGGCTGGGGAGGCACCCAAACGGAGCACAAGGGCGAGATCAAGGAAGTCACCGACGTCTTCTTCGACAAGCCTCCCGCCCTCGCCATGACGCAGACGTTCGATGCGTCCTACACGGGCCGGTACCACTCCGAGGTTCGTGTCCTCAACGCCTACCGACACGGTGACACACGCTTCTACGGCTTCGCTTTCCGACTGCCCCCGGACTGGCAGTTTGAGCCTGCCCAGAGCTACAATCTTGCTCAGTTCATCGCCCCTTTCGACAAGTGCGACTCGTTCATGCCCTCGACAATGTTCTGGGCTGAAGGGACCAAGCTGTTTACTCGCGTCAAGACTGGCAGTGTCTGCAACCAAAAGACAAAGGTGCTGCCCCTTGGGGTGACTCTGACGGCGGGTGTCTGGCACAAGGTTATCATGGAAGCCCGCTGGAAGAGTGACGCGACTGGTTTCCTTCGGCTGTGGTTTGACGGCACCAAGGTGGTAGACGAGCAGAACGTCGCGACGACGGTTTCGGAAGACGTCGCATTCCAGTTTCGTGTGGGGCTCTATGCGAACGGATGGCATGATGATAAGGGGATGAAGGGGACTCAGGGATTCCGTCAGGTCTTTTACGACAAGATTGCCATTGCAACGACAAAGGACGAGGCAGACCCTGACTTGTGGTAGACAGCCGCTGGTAGGGTGGGAGCTGAAGGTTCGGGATTTGTGAAGCTGAGGTGGAGAGCTCCCACGATGGTGACGGATGGCGAGATTCGGAGAGATGAGAACCTGGAAGTTGGCGGCTGTGCCCTTCTATTCAGCTCACCATTGATCAAGTCAAGGGTTCATAGCTGCAATAAGAAGTCGTTAACCAGACGACTGTCACAAGTCAGAACCCAGCTTCATGTGCCCGTCAAGCTTGCTACAATGCCCAAGGTCGGGACGCTGGCAAGTTCAACGAGGTCCCGTTGTCTCCTTGCATTGAGTTCTGGTCCATCTTTTCCGCACAAACCGCCGCCAGAACAGCTGAGTACCTATTGACATTTGCTATGCTCCCCTCTAGCCTGACTAATGCGACTTGATTCGCTCGGAGAGTGAAGAAAGACCCCCTGACGCCATCGCCTCACGAAGTAGGATACTTCTCCCCTTGGTCCCACTGCCGTCAGGTCAGCCACAGTGGTGCTTGGAGTTGCTCAGTTGAATAAGGGCGCAACTTACATGCTCAGCAATGCACCCTGCATCCCAGCGGAACCGGTCAACGACCTCGCCCAGGCCGCTGACTCTGTAGTTGACCCATGACATATTCCCATTGATCGTGGAACGGAGGTAGGTGTGCTGCATGCCGTCCCAGATCGGGCTGAGGATGCTCCATGCCGAGTCGGATCCATTCCGAGCCGCAGGGTTGTGGTTCTTGAAGAGCATGGAGTCAGCGGCTTGAGCAGAGTTACCAGCGCAAGTCAGCGAACCGGATGACATACAATGTAATCAGCGGCAATGTATTCGAACGCCTTGTAGATGCTCTTCTTCTTGCCAACAAAGACCTCTACAAAGGCTGCGAATCGGGCATTGGTTTCTTCTTGTGTCGGCGGAGGGTTCATCCTAACGCATGGAGGGGGCGCTTTCTTCTGTCGAGAGAAGAGAAGACTGCTGGGTGAGCCCATGACTGCCGCATTGCTAGTCGGAATTGCAACCGCCGCAAAGGGAACCGCAAGAAGCGCTGCGAGGCAGGTCAAGATGCGCATGTTGGAAGTGAGATGGATTAAGGTGCAGAGTGAGAAGGGAGAGCAGATGAGAACTGTCCACGCTTCGTGCTCGCTGCCAGGGATGGATGTGATTTTATTCCCGAGCACGCGGGGGAAGGGCACCTTCCTTTGCAGCTTGGCCAATTTCGAGAGGTATCATTCCGTCCAATTTTCCCTGAATGGGGCCAAGCAGCCGAAACCTGGCCCTGGAGAACCACGGCATGAGTATCCGTAGCACGGGGAGACTTCATTCCTTGGCAATAATTATCAGCTCGGCTAAGGTGTTACGAGCGGTACGGGAATGACACCATATTTCTGTCCCACAATGCACACTCAGAATCCACGTCCACTATTAGAAGAAGTTATAGAAGAGAGGATAGTCGCCAATCTGTGAATTTCTCGTCTTGACGGTTCAGTGACCAAGCAAACACTCAGAGATATCGTATTGTTCCTTTGGGCGAGAGCGAGGACAGGAAACCAAAGAACAACATTCCGTCCAATGCCATTGGTCTCGTTGTTTACATTCTCGTCTTCAAGTTGAACCATGCCAGTCCTACTCGTCCTCCCCGTTCTCCTCATCGTCATCACCCTCGTCGTTCTCCGAAGTCTCGGCGTCCTCCGACTCGGATTCATACTTCCCCTTTTTGGACTTATCGGGGTTTGACTGGTGGCGGCCTGACTTGCACCCAGGCTCCGAGCCAAGCTTCTCACAGCATGTCCACATGAAGCCTTCAGGATATTCTTCTCTCATCTCATCCGTGTCGATCGGTCCGTGACATCTCTCATCATGATCGGCCCAGAAGTCGCCGTCATAGTCCGGTTCCAGCTCGCCTTGCTTTCTGTTGAGCATGGTGGCTGTAGCACAGTCATGGGCTGTAGCAAGAAGACTTACCGGAGTGGTAGCTGCACTCCTTGTCTCGGTTGTCGTCCTCGTGGAATGGCTCGCCGCATTGAACACATATGCTGAGGGCGGATGTCGACTTGCGCTTCCTGGCTTCTGAAGAGCCCCCGTCTGGGTCGCTTTTGGCCTTGAGAGCAGCCTCGGGCTCCAACATGTCGAGGTACTCTAGTGCTTTTGCCCGAACCCGGCTGTCGTCACAGAGAGCGGTAAGAATGGCTCGGACAGTGTCGTCTGAGGCGTTAAAGAGCGCGTTCATTGTGGGTCTACGGGACATCCAATCACCTTGGGCGCGGTTATACGGTATTTCTATGTCGTTGAACTTCGAAGTTTCGAGAAGGAAATTGTTTCTCTTGACGCGTCCCAGTCGAGACCGGTGGTCTTGGCGTTGACACGTGCCAGGGGCGCCCGAGTCCCACAGGGCACAGACATTTTGGTTTTTCCCAGGCCAGCTTCAGGAGTTCCAAGCCACCCTCCGGCCTCCAGTGGACTGGCTTCCATCAGTTGAGAACTGATCCGTCCTTCCACCCCTTGAGTCTCCACGAGGATTACAGGGCAATCAGCACTGAGAGATCCAACTCGGATTGGACTTAATGTTGCCCGGGTTAGTACTCCACCTTCGGCCCGTGGTGGGGCCGACGTCCGCGGAGGATCGGACTTACCATCTCCGCCGGAAGGGACCAAGATTTCAGGCTTCACCCCCTTAACACTCGCTGAGTGCACAAACTTCGAATACACACAAAGCGAACCCAGATCGTCAATGACTGACTTTATTGAGAGCTTGCCGACACAGAGTCGGGACACCGAGGACATGGTCCCTCCCTCGGCAGGCCCTGACCCCGCAGCGCTTCAGGCCCCTTCGCCCCTACTGCAACATGAAGTCGGCGCTGCTTCAGGAGAGGAAGTTGCAAGCCCCGGGCTTGAGGCGAGCCGCCGCCGAGAAAAGCGACAGCTATCATGCAATCTCTGTCGGCGCCGCAAGTAAGGGAGAATCCCGCCTGATGCCAAGCAACCCCCTAAAGCATCAGCAACGGGAGTGCTGCCAGTGATGACTCGCTGACATTCTTCAGGCTCCGTTGCGACCGCCAGCAGCCATGTTCAAATTGCTTGCAGCGTCAGTTGACATGCACCTACGCTGACCGACCTGTCACCCTCTCGGTCCCGCAAAGAAAGGCAGTCATGCACGACCGCATCGTTCAACTTGAACGCCTTGTGATGTCCCTGATTCCTGGTCCCGTCGCCGGTCGCTCTCCAAACCCGCTCAACCTGGCTCCTGCCTCCCGTCCAAGTCTGATGGACCGAACCACAGCCACTCCTAGTGAAGCGACATTCTCAGCCGAAGAGATGCAGACGCCAATGGATGTCCGTTCCGAATGTGGAAGCTTTCATGTCGGGCCCTCGGAGTTGTCCTATGTCAGTGGGGAGCACTGGGCTGCCATTCTCGACAGTATCGCCGACCTCAAGGAACATTTTGGACAGCCTGAAGACGACGAGCTTCGATCAGCCCAAGACAACCGCGAGCCCGTCAATAGCGAGCCGGGGCCGCCTCCCCGAACACTTCTCCTTTACGGCCCTCACTGGCCTGTCTCGCGGTCCGAGATTCTTGCCGCCCTGCCGCCAAAAGGCGCCGTAGATCGTTATGTGTCTCGGTACTTCAATCGTCTGGATTTGGTTCACTGTCAGTCATTGTATCTCACATGAGGAGAAACAGAGACTAACTTCCAGGTTGGCTCGACTAAGCCATTGTCCACGGCCCAACTTTTCTTCGAGAGGTACGCCCCTATTGACTGAGCCTTTTCTTCTCTTTCTTTCTATCCCTAGCAACCAGGGACTGGGCTGACTCTTGATGACCTAACAGTACGAATCGTTTTGGGCGGACCGGTCCAGCGTCTCCATGGCATGGATTGGCCTTCTCTTCAGCATGATCTGCTTGGCTCTCCTTGCCTCAGACGCGTCCGACACTGCCCATGCCGACCCAGAGCACCGGTCTCTTCAGGTACACCTGTACCGAGAGAAGACAGTGCAATGCCTCATCATGGGAGAGTACACCAAGGCTGGCCCATACACTCTGGAGACATTGGTCCATTACATCTACATCGAACTCAACCTCCGGGGCGACGCGGACAATGACATCTGGTCCTTGTTCGCGCTTGAAGTGAACTTGGCCCTGCGCATGGGCTATCACCGCGATCCCAAGCACTTTCCGACCATCTCTCCACTCCAGGCTGAAATGAGGCGCAGGCTCTGGGCCACTGTCCTCCAGGGCGATATCCTTATTTCGAGCCAGATGGGCATGCCGCGCCTGATCTCAGATCGGAAGTCTGATACAGCAGAGCCACGGAATCTGAGCGACGACGATCTAGACCGGACCACAACGGAACTGCCGCTGTCTCGTCCTGAGACCGAACTCACCCCGGCTCTCGGCATCATCGCGAGGAGGAGGATGTTCGTCGCCTTAGGTGCCGTTGCCGATCTCACCGCCGCCGTCCAACCATGCACCTACGCCGAAGTTATGAGGGTAAACGGCGTCCTGCAGGAGGCAGCGGCCAGCATCCCCCAACCTCTGAAGCCGAAACCACTGGCTATGAGCGTGACGGATCCACCGGAGCTCATCATGTCTCGTCTGTTCATTGAGCATCTCTACCTCAACGGGAAGATCATGCTCCATCGGCGCTTTCTCCACGTGCCCTCAACCTCTCGCCAGACAGACGTCTTCGCCTACTCCAGGACGGCTTGTTTGGACGCCTGCCTTGGTGCCCTGCGGATCCAGAGCATTCTTGACGAGGAGACTTGCCCAGGGGGGCTGCTTCACATGATGCGCTGGCGATTGTCATCCATCATGAACCACACGTTTCTGACAGCTACCATGGTTCTGTGCTCAGCGCTGCATCGTGGCCAGACGCTACAGCGGGACGGCGAGATTCTGAGCGCACTACGGAAAGCGCGGTCCATCTGGCTGCGTGCGAGCTCGACGTCTCACGAGGCGAGAAAGGCAGCTGAAACGGTGAATCTCGTGATTTCCAGGATAGGGGATGATGGTCCCAGTGCGCAGGAGAGCGGCCGTCTATCCCTTGGTCAAGACATAGCTCGCCTAGAGTCTCAACAAGGCCTCGGGACAAGCGAACCGCCGCCTTCTGGTTTACGGGGCAAAGAGATTGCTAGAGACAATGATCACGGGCAAGATGTCATGGTGGAAACGGAGCTGGGCTCAGGCCACGCTGTTTTTGACCGTAAGTCAGATTGAAACCACATACCCAGCTATCGCACTTGGGTTCATGAAACTGACTTTTGCTACACAGCTGAAACATTTGTTCTTCCGGGACTTTTCGAGGCATTTATTATGCCTCTTGATCAGAACTAGACTAGTGTCTGTTTTCAGCGAGCAATATACTGTCTACCTGTGAGGTGGGGGTGGAAGGATGGTAGGTAATTCCTGTCCTCTGCTCGTCACTCGGACTCTGAAGCCAACTAATCTTATATATGACTAGGCAACGGCCCTAAATTTTGCAGGTAGTACGATGCCCCTTTTTACTGTAAAACAGGGGTCTCCACTAACTAATTGTTAGCTCTTTCTAGCTCTATAAGCGGTTAACGGTTAATATTAATAGGGTACATAGCTATTAGCCTTTTTCTTTTCTTTTCTATTAGGCATCGCGTCTCTTCTATTGCTATACTTTATAATCTATCGCGCTTTCTAGACGCGTTTTCTAGCTCTATAATACTAAGCTAATACTATACTATACGTTTGTAACTACCTAATAAGTTCCTAGACTTCCTTCTATACTTGTTACTATAAGAACTACCCTTTTACGGACTTCCGTTTTACCTAAGGTAGTACTAGGGCGCTTTACCGCATCTATATCCCTTATACTAGTTAGGGTTATACTCGCTATAACTATAACGCTATACCTACTACGCTAGGAGCTTATAGATATACTTTTAGCGAGCCTATTAGATAACTTCCTATAGATAGTTGTAAGACTATTATACTATATAACCTTAGTCCTTGCAATATCGAGTATAATAAGTACTTCGCTTTATATTAGCTTAATAAACGTTTATAGGTATATAATACAACCCTCCTACTATACTTGCTACAACTTACTAATCCTTTTTAGACTTCTATTACTAGTAATAACTATTTTAGTAAGTGCTACTTATAAGGCGATATCTCTTTTCTACTTTTCTAACTACTACCTAGCTTCTTCGACTACCTCCTTTAGGAATAAAACCCTAAAACCTCCTAGTTCTAGAAGTTCTTATAGTATTACAATAACGCCTTTACCTTTATATCTATTTGTACTAAGTTAATAGAACGTAGGTATAACGTGGTCCACCATTGAGCGGGACACCCCATTGACCGGGACACTTTTCCCCCACCATAACCACCCAACTTCAAGACGCGTTTTCTCTACCACAACAATGTCTACCAGCTTACCAGAAAACCGACTACTTCTCGCGATCAATGCGATTCGATCAACACCGCGCTTGAGCATCCGACGTGCCGCAGAGATATACAATATCCCCAAGTCGACAATTGATGCAAGAATGAAGGGCCGAGTTGCGAAGTCCGACAGCCACCACGGCCGTTCGAATTTGACAAAGTTAGAAGAGGAGGTGATTGTTCAATATGTACTCGACCAAGATTCGCGAGGGTTTTCGCTCCGGATTGTCGACGTTGGAGATATCGCCAATCTTCTACTTCAGAAACGCGGTGCGCGACACGTCGGAAA
>JAMAKQ010000146.1:0-48388 GCA_023628475.1 Chaetomiaceae sp. PF1801
TTGGGTAGACAGAGGGCGCGTCGCGCTAAGAAAGCCACCGCTCGCTTATACCCACCGCTCGCTTATAATGCACGTTACCGATGACCTTAATAAGGCAAAGGCTTAAGGTGATTCATGAGGCCTTGGACTTGGAATTCCCTGTGAACTTTACACTTTATATAGTAACTCTCGCTCATTGTCCTGTCTAGGTTGTTACAGAACCGGGGTCAAACGATAGACAGTTGTCCCTGGCGGACTCGAATGCCCCAGCTAGAAACGGTCATTCTCAGGGTCCTTTGACGGTCCTCGGGACTCCTCTGGGGTCCACCAAAAGAAAATTTGTCCAACTCCACCAAGCAAGACACAGAGGCTCAAAAGAGGGCAAAAGGAGATCCTGCTAGGTCGTACCCGGAATCGAACCGGGGTTGCCGGAATGTCCTGAGGGGTTCAGAATCCGGAGTGATAACCGCTACACTATACAACCGCTGGAAAATGCTGCCGGATGAGCTGCTTGTAGACAGGCGAACAAGTGGCGTTGTCAAGTGCCTCTAACCATCCTTCACTCCAGAGACACAGAGATCATGGATGTTAAGGCAAGCCTAATACACGTCTGGCAACCGGGAAAAGGACGCCTGAAAGGGATGTAAGAAGGCACAGTCTCTCGCATTCGCCAGCGCTTGTGCTACGTCGACAAGACCAACAACAGTCTCTGATGACAAACTGCCGTCCAGCAGACATCAGAGACCCAGCATTGTATGTTGTAAAACGAAAAGTAAAAGAAGAAAGAGAAAAAGAGGAAGAAAAAAAAGTGAAAAAACGAAAAAGAATAGAAGAAGAAAAAAAGGACCAAGCACATCAAAGCCCCTCTTCCCCAGTCACCTGAGCATCACATGGCCATGTTCTGACCGGGCAGAGCAGACAGCCCTAATTAAAGAGTATGTCAGCGAAACACATGAAAAGGGGTCAGGGGCTATCATCACTTACAGGAGGTAGTGCCAATGTCCTCCCTCGCCGTCTGCGCCTTGGTGCACGCAATAGCCTCGGCGTCCGTCTGCCTCTTGAGAGCACTGCACCGGTCGCCAGAACACTTGGAATCCATAGCCTTTTGGAGCGCGTCGCCCTTCCAACCAAAGACATAATCGCCGTGGATGCCGTACCCGGTGTTGTCCCCATGACTCCAGTAGAACGGTTGCGACCCGTCCGTCGGCCACTCCGACTTGGGGAACCGCGCGGGCGAAGTGTCATACATGATTTCATACATTACCTGCGGGATCTTGACAGGGTGACTAGCAGGGCAGGGACCGCCGCTCTCGAAGGTGCCGCTCGCGGGGTACGTGACATGCGACCTGTGGTCGGGGCTGTCGACGTTCTTGCCGTCCCAGCACGACGGGAAGGTGACGGTCACGCGCCAGCCGCCGCCGCAGGTCGACTTGGGGAAGGCCTTGGTGTCGGACCCCGTGCAGGGGGCGCCGCCAAAGGGGCTCTGCTGCATGTTGGACTCGCAGCGGAAGCAGAGGCCGGACGGGACCTTGTTTGGGTCGCGGTTGTTGGGGTCGCCGACGAGCATGCGGAAGCCCTGGGTTTGTTAGTGGATGGACGTGCTTCTCCTGGGAGAGGTGGGAGGGGGGCGGAGGGGGGGAGTAGGATGGTCAGGGGCGGGGGGCAGGGGGCAGACTGGACGTACCGGCTTGAAGGCGGTGACCTTGGCGCTGGCCTGGTAGCCTCGGATGCTAAGACGCGTTAGGATAAGACAGAGGGGCCATGAGAATGAGAGTAGACGTGCTAGTAGACGGTCATGCCGCCCTTGACGTTCAGCCCGAGGTTGGCAAACTGCGGCACGAGCTTGTAAGAGCCGTTGCGGGCCTTGAAGTAGACGTTGGCAGTCCAGTAATTAGAGAAGTCCTCCGAGTAGGTGCAGCTGGTGCACGTCGACTGCGTCGGGGGGTCGTGGGAGCCGGGCGTCATGGACACGTTGAATGAGTTGCCCCCGATGACCTGGTGCATGTGCGGCGACGGCACGCTGCCCGGGTTGACCAAGGGGTCGATGCGGTCGATGGTCAGCTGTGAACAGCCGAACCGCATGAGCTCTTGGGCCGTGGCGATCTGGGCCGCCAGTGCGGCAAGGGTCGCTTTCAGCTGCATGGTTGGAGGTCTCGTGATGGTCTCGTTCTCGACTGTGTTCAGGGGCCCTGAAGAAAAGGGGGAGAAAGCAAGGTCGCTGAGCCGGACGTGGCACGAACTTGGCAGACCAGTACTTATACGGCCCCTTTTGTCCCTCATGGTCCCCCCAATCCCTCCATGCCCACTGCATCCATCATGCCACGCTCCCAGTTACAGTGCCGAGCTGAGGTCCCGGACACTCACGTCGGTAGAGATAGCCGCTGCGGACATGTCATGGGCTGAAAATTGCCGAGACGGTCGTTTACACTCTATATTTGTGCCAAGTCTGGGGAACGTTGATTTGACGGGACCCCCTTTTCATATCCGTCAACTCAACCGATTGGCGCGCTCATGGCAAGGCAAATACAAGCTTCCTTCTATGGATGAACGACACCCAATCGAGTGCGGTCGGGACTTGGTCGAAACCAGTCCTAATGCGCCGTGATTGACTTATCACAAGGCCGGCTTAACACGCCCACACGGCATATGGGTTGAGTGAGGGTAATGTGTGACGTTGGAGCAGAGGGTATTACAGATTTAATCATCAGGTCCAAAGCCTGTCCCAGAAGAGCTTCGAAAGGCCGGGCGACGGCAAGCTCATCGCAACGGCGGAGGCCAGCAGCTGTCAAGGACGGGTGTGAGAGGATAGATAATACCTTCTCGGGGGGTTACCATAATCACTATAATACAATTTTCCTCTTCCTCTCCCTTTATTCTTTTCTATTTATCTTTTTCCTTATCTCTCTTTTACCTTTCTATTATACCTTTCCTTATTTTATTTCTTTTTCTTACCCCTTTTACCTTTTTTACTACTTTATTTCCCTTTTCTTTTCCTTCTTTCTATTAGTTTTTTTTATTTTTTTATTCTTTTTTTTCTTCTTTTCTATTTTTTTCTCTCTTTCTATTCTTCTTTTTCTTTTTCCTTTTCCTTTTCCTTTTCCTCTTTCTCCTACTCTTCCTCTTCTTCTTTTACTTCCTTCTCTTCTTTTCTTCCTTTTTTTTCCTCTTAGATTGTAAAGAGAAGACTAGAAGGCTCCTAGGAATTAAAGTCACCTATCCCTAAGGTAGTAGAGAATAACCCGTTGTAAAAGACACTTGGGCTTTAAGCAGTCAAAGGCATCAAGACATTATACATTTAGAACTCTTACAAAGTAAACATCACCACTAGGCTATGGTATACATCATCGAGACCCGAACAACCGTGCCATCTCTCAAGAACACCCAAGCACCATGCCCAAGCAGCGCGGCCAACCCACCCTTCCACCCCCTGTATTGGGTATCCATGTTACAAAGTCCTCTTCTCAACCTGCTCCCTCTTCAACTCACTCGACGCCCGACTCGACCCCTCGACATCACTCACCCCGGGCACAACCGCACTATCCCTCTCCCCTTCAAAATGCACCCTCACATCCGTGGTGCGCATAATCCCGTTATACGTCATGATCTCCTCCTCCGACCCGCTGGGGCTGATACTCCTACACTCGGTATGCCCCGCATTCTTTCCATGATGAGCACGGAGGTTCTTGAGCCGGATACTCCCGTGCCTGCTGTGGCCTGCCGCAACCCCATCACCGCGCACGGCACTGCTGGTATGTTTCCCCCCTTTTCCACCAGCTAGCACAGAACCAGCGGCGCCAGAGTAGTAAGGACTGCTGCCGTTCCCGTATCCAGGACCATAGCCGTTGTACTTGTTTGCGTTGGGACCGTAGCGGGCGCTAGAGCCGCCAAAGAGGGAGGGGAGGAGCGAGCGGAAGAGCGGGCGGAGGGCGGGTGCCGAGGCAGACACGATGGCGATGTTTGCTTCGACGACGGAGAGGGTGACGGTGATGTCGTGGTAGGGGTCGGCGTTGGATTTGGGGAGGTAGAAGAGCTTGATTACGCCGTGGAGGCGGACTATGCCGATGATTGTTACCCTGGGAGAGGAACAGGTGTCAGGCATGGCAGTCAGGGGTAAGGGGGTAAGGGCGGAAAGGGGTAAGGAGGTGACTCACGCAAGACCGAGCATAAAGATGCCCAGGACGGCCATCTTGGCGGCACGGGGCATCTTGAGCCCCAAAAAGATCCAGAAGGGCAGCAGGATGACGGCAAAGTCGGTCGTGATGGTGATGCATGAGATGATGACGTGGAACGAGTTGTCGACGCAGCGCGTGTTGGGGTCCGCCTTGACGGCCATGTCCCAGTTGGCCTCGATGGGCAGGCACTGCAGGGCGGCGACGAGGAAGATGGCGATGGCCTGCAGCGCGTTGAAGGTGTTGAGGAAGTAGATGGCGTACTTGACGCCGGGCTTCTGGCCGCCCAGCCTAAGCAGGAAACAAAGCACGCTGGCTTTGACGAAGGCCAGGATCGGGTTGTAGAACAGCTGGGCTAGGTAGAACCACCACATGCCCGGGGAGGGATCAAACGCCGGCACGTCCGCTGCGTGCCAGCCAAAGTACTCGAGTTTGATGTCTGCGGCCGTTCAGCGGTGTACTTCTCCGAGCTGTCAGGGGGGCCTTACACATGTAAAAAGGGCCGACCATCATGAGCGAAAAGATCATGGCGCACGACACCAGGTAGTCGTCGGCGCCCCATTGCCGCGTCCGGATGCGCGTGTACGCCCGGAGGCAGTACACGACGAATGCCAGGGCCGTGAAGAAGAAGATGACGAAGACGGCCGTCGCCTGCAGAGGCGGCGTCGGGATGTCGAGGACGTTCCCATGCTCGGGGCGGCGAGGGAGGATGGCCATCTGGACTCTTTGGTTTGTGAGCAGTCTTTGCTCAACTCAACAGTCGGAGATCGGCAAGGCTGTGGAACAGTCAGGGCCTGGGGATCCGATCGACGGCGGTGTGGGGAGGAGATCGATGCCCAGAGAACGAGACATCGGCCGGGGCGGGCGGCGAGGGTGAAGATGTGAGTTCTTCTCTCCTCTCCTGGGGGCTGCTCAGCTTTGACAAACGAGCGAAGGAGAGATCAAAGGGAAACACTCATGGCGAGACATCACGCGGCGTCGCAGTCTTGGTCTAAAAGCAGCCACAGGAGCTGAGGATTTACCAAGGCCCAAGAGGCGAAGAGACTGCAGCATTCTGGACATCCCAAATCGAGCATGGTCGGTTTCTGTCGCCCCGAGATGTCGGTCCTTGTCAACCTCCACCGGGACCCTTGCGTCGCTTTGGCTGCCTGTTGCGGAAGAGCTTCCGAACTCTGGGCGTGAGGAAGGTCACGGCGTGGCCATGAGGAATCCAGGAGACATGAGGCAGACAGGCGTCAGTCTGCCCTACGACGGCACCCACACCCGACGATCACATCTTTCTCCATGCCCATATGTATGCTGCCAGCATGGTCAACCACGTCTGCGGGTTCTCGGGCATCATCACGCACCGCCCTTCCTGCCCGCCGTGGTAGGTGCTTGGGCAGCTTGACATGCGGTGAGTGCTGCAAGCTGTCGTGGTGGAGTGGCGGGTTTTCCGCCGTTGCGAGTTTTTCCAACCCCCAGGAACTTTCGAGTCCGCCGTAGGATTCCTTGATCCACCTCGCCCTGAAGAAAAAAGCCGATCATTGCCTTGCCGGTGCCACTGAGACATGCTTGCGAAGAACGATCCTACACTGCACGGGGCAACAGCATCGCGACTCTTGGCAATGGATGCCGGAGATGGCGGACTTTTGAAGCCCGACGCCGTCAAAGTCTGTCGTCCGCCAATGGAGGTGCTCGCTCTCGCAATACGGACGTTGCTGGACACATGGCGGATGCCGAAGACCGGGTATCCTTACAAGCGTGTGGGTTCTGCTGGAGAAGGCCGACTTCCTGCCGAGTCTGCCGACAGGGTTGTCTCAGTCATCAAGACACTTGAAAAGTCCGAGAGACGCTGTTCGATGAGGGAGAAGAAGCATCAGCAACTCTCGTCTCTGGCGCTTCATGATGCCGTCCGTCGGCTACCGCCAGTCTGGTACGGGGCATGGAGGTTATGGTCGAGATAACCGAACCCAACAGGCGGAAGCGAGACAACTGCCGACCGAGGGCGCGTCAGCGCCAAGCGGGACGAGGCTTTTAGCGGCTCGTTGGGGTTCGGGCGAACTATTGACGGTTGTCGCCGAGCTGCCGCCCGCCAGAGGCGCGACCGTTGTGGACACGGCGCTTGTTTCGGACCGGAGATTAAGCTGGCAGGGCTGTAGGTAACGTTAACTTGGTCGGGAATAACTCTAACGAGAGGGCCTACCGTCGATACAGGTGACCGTGGGAGTCTTGTCTCTCCCTCCTTCTCTCCTTCGCGTTGCCCGCGCCAAAGTTGAAGACAGAATTCCGGATCTCGGCTCCCCTGACCACTGCAGGCTGACTTCCCCTGACGGCATGCAGACACTGCAGCCCTTGTCATCCGCAGGTAGCATCGCGTCGGATTCGAAGGATTTGCCAAGCTCGGCAGTCCCTGCTTCGGGTCATCCTGCGGTCCTTGTCCCCACCATCCATTGCAAGACCGCAGGGCCCTGGTGGGGATCGGGAGGTGGACAGCGGGAGGCAGACGACCTGAATCGTGCAGCTTCCAAAACGGGCACGACAGCGACAAGACAGGCGGTCGACGGGCACCAGCCGGGCGCTACCCACCGCCGGAAATGACAAGCTCGCCGTCGATGCCGCTGTTGACACGCTTTCCCCACCCCAAGACAGCATTATTGCTCCCGGCGGCTCCAGCCCAGGGGGTTCACCACGTGGGAGAGGGCATCTCCGCGTGGCTCTCCAGGATCGTGATTGGCGGTTCGGCAGCGTATCCGACCCGCGCCCCGGGAGAGGGAGGGAGGACGACGGTAGCATCCGTCTGAGCATTTCCATATAACCATGGGGCTCGTCGCGCGGGACAAGGCCGGCATCATCATCCTCTCCTTCTTTCCTCCAGTCCTTGGACCAGTTCGACAAGCCCCTCGTTGATCTTGTCGATCGTCGCCATGGCTGTCCTCTCGTTACCGCGCGCCCTGCTCCTCGCGGGTGCCGCGCTCCCCTTCCAGGGCTTTGCCCAGACCATCACCAACCAGGAGGGACAAGTGATCCGTAGGTCCAGGCTTCAAACACCAAGATTCCACGAGAGGTACTGACAAGTACAGCCGCCAACGAGGTCACCGTCGCCCCCGCCGCCGAGACCGTGCAGCAAGAGACGGAGCCCAACGTGCTCCAGCTGACCGACGCCGTGCTGGCCAACCTGACGGACTACAAGCTCAGCGACATTGATCTCTTCAAGTTCGACAACGACTCGGACGCCGACAGCACGTCGGTCACCGTCAAGCGTGCCTCGGTCGGCGACTGTAAGGTCTACCCCGGCGATGCGGGTTGGCCGTCGCGGCTGGCGTGGTCCGTCTTCAATCTGCTGACGGGCGGCGCCCTGATCGAGACGGTGCCCATCGGCGCCGTGTGCTACCCCAACAGCGGCGTGTATGACTCGGCCAAGTGCGCGAGCATCATTGCCAACTGGACGCAGTCTGCCACTCAGTAAGTCCACCCCCTAACCCCTTTTCCAGATGAAATACTGACACCCCCTTAGCGCCAGCGACCCAACCTCGGTCATGTCCCCCCTCTTCCAAGGCGAGACCTGCATGCCCCAAAACGGCAACACGTCCCAATGCACGCTGGGCGGCTTCCCCTCGTACGCCGTCAAGGCCACCAGCGTCTACCAGATCCAGTTGGCCATCAACTTTGCGCGCAACCTGGGCATCCGCCTGGTCGTCAAGAACACGGGCCACGACTTTCTGGGCAAGTCGTGCGGCGCCGGAGCCCTGTCCATTTGGACGCACAACCTCAAGACTATCAAGTTCCGCCAGTCGGTCAAGACGCCTTCGTACTCGGGCCCCGCGCTCGAGATTGGTGCGGGTGTCCAAGTCGGTGAGCTGTATGCTGCTGCGGACAAGTATGGCGTGACGGCTGTGGGCGGCGAGTGCAAGGGCGTTGGTGTCGCCGGTGGGTATACCGCTGGCGGCGGCCACTCGCCTCTCTCGTCCAAGTTCGGTCTCGGATCCGACCAGGTCCTGAGCCTGGACGTGGTGCTCCCCAACGGCCGGTTCGTCACGGCCAGCGAGACGGAGAACACAGACCTCTTCTGGGCGCTGCGCGGCGGCGGCGGCGCCACCTTCGGCGTCGTCACCTCCATGACGGTCAAGGCGCACCCCAAGATGACCTTCT
Organism: Chaetomiaceae sp. PF1801; assembly: GCA_023628475.1. Classification (NCBI taxonomy): domain Eukaryota; kingdom Fungi; phylum Ascomycota; class Sordariomycetes; order Sordariales; family Chaetomiaceae; species Chaetomiaceae sp. PF1801. The sequence goes on from JAMAKQ010000146.1 coordinate 8,280, forward strand.
CGGGCGCGACCTGGGTCATCACCTCGGGCAACGACACGGCCAACTCGGACGCCGTCTTCTGGCAGGCCATGTACGCCTACTGGGCCAAATTCCCCGAGTATGCTGCGAAAGGCTCGTACGGCTACTCCAACATCTTCCCGCGCGGGGCCCTGGGTGCCGGTTACACCTGGACCATGAACCCCTGGATGGTGCCGGGTATGAAGCTGGCCGACTTCAAGGCCATGGTGCAGCCGCTTTTCGACGAGTGGACGGCCATGGGCTTCTCGTTCACCCCCGTGTGGTTCGAGACGGATAACTTCTACTCGGCTTGGAGTGGGGGCCATTTCCCGACCGAGGCCGTCGCCAACTCGAACCTGCGCACCGCCTCGCGCATGTTCCCGCGCAGCGCCTGGGCCAACGAGACGTATCGCAACGAGATGTTCGACGCTGTCCGCTCTGTAATTACAGAGGGCAGCGCTCTAATTCAGTACAATATGAATCCTGCCGCTCCCGCAGGCACTCCTTCGTCCGGCGCAAACTCGCACTGGCGCGACGCCGTCTGGTTCGGCATCATGGGCACCGGCTGGGCCCCCGGCATCTCGCAGGCCGAGCTCGAGGCCGTCCAGCGCAAGATCACCGACGACTGGATGGGCCGTCTGCGCCCCTTTGGCCCGGGAGGCTACCTCAACGAGGGCGATGTCATGGAGCCCGACTTTGCCGAGGCGTTTTACGGCACCAACTACGACCGCCTGCTGCAGATCAAGCGCCGCGTTGATCCGTATGACGTCTTCTGGGCCCCGACGGCGGTGGGCTCGGAGCGCTGGAAGGTCCAGGGGCAGCCTGACTGGCTGACGCTGCAGACTGGGAGGCTGTGCAAGGTGTCGAACTAAGGGGTGATCAGTGGCGGTGGAAGAGACTTCGTTCGTTTTCGTGGTGTACCTTTCATAGTAACTTGTTGCTTAATGTCTTAACTGATAGTCAACTTGGACATTCGAGTTGGTGAAAGTGAGAGTCGCCTGTGGTGGTCTCGAATGTCGACGTTCATGACTGCCCTGGATCCGACCCCTGAGTTTGGCGACTGATCTCGGGTTGACGATTTCGAAGCCTGAGGAGAAATCTCCGTCTAGTATTGCTTGTCAACCCTTTTGTAGGTTTCTTTGCCTGTTGTGAGTGCAAACACACCTTATTTGACTCCTTGTCCTTTTCCGTTTTCTTTTTTTTTTTTTTCTTCTTTTTTCCTCTTTTTGACTCCTTTCCCCTTTATGGGCGGCACCAAGATGCCCGACATGAGCCCCTTTCCATGTCCGGAATCGCGGCCCAGCGGCTCCAGGCACCAACAGGCAGCAACCCACAAGCGGCTCGCTTGCGCAGGAACGGCGCGTCGTGAAGGTCGCGTTGGTGGCTGGGCACAAGATCCTCGCAGGCTAAATTTGGACGAGCTGAGCCATTATTTATGCCTCGCGTCTCCCTCGGCCTCCTTCCCAGGAATGTTAACTTGCATCTGCTAACCTTCGTTTCTCCGTCGGAGAGTCCTTCATCAAAGCGATTGGGACACCATCCTTTCCTTCGTTCGTCGATCCAACTCGCAGACCTCAACTCAGACCTTTGAAGTTTGAACTCACCTTTGATCCCATCTAATAACCGACAAACAAAACCCGCAAAATGACAACAACATCCATCCCCACCGGCGCCTCCGCCGCCTTCAAATCCACCTCCCTCCTCCCGCGCCGCATCTCGGCCCTCGCCCTCATCGTCCTCCTTTACACGGCCGCCAACCCCTTTACGCCCATCACCTGGCTGACCGGCCCCGTCTCGCTGTCGGGAACCTTCCTCCTCGACTACCTCGTCGCCGGCATCGTCCTCTTCTGTGCCTGCTACTTCCAGTGGGCCATCGCCTCGTTGCGCTCCGCCGTCATCGTTTCCATCCCGACTGGTGGATCTACAACTCAAGTGCGCAATGGACGTGTCGAGAGGGGCAATGGCGGGAGCGCGGAGCTTATGGTTTGGCGGACGGAGGAGTACTGGCATTTTGCGCTCGGCGAGGCCGTGGTGTTGTTGATTGCTGAGTTTGGCGGGAGTGAGACCATGCGGAGGTTGCTGGTCAGTGCGGTGGTGCTGGGGCTGTGGGTTATCGGGTGGTCGGCGACTCCGGCGAGTCTGAAGCGGTGGGCGTGGGAGCACATCAAGGTGTATCTTTTCTTCTTGATCCTGGATCAGGTGAGGAATGTCGGGGGCGGGGCACTTGGGGGGTACACCGGTGCGCAGAGGCGGAGGAGGGCTCGGTGGTGAGGCACAGGCTGCTGAGGGACTGCGTAGTTCGGCGGACTTCCAGTTCGAACCCCCTTATGGGGTGCGATGAGGGGATGGTCTTGGATGACCAGTGTGGAGCGTTACGTAGGGGATACGCTTGTTTCAGGTGCGGATTTGTGTATTGTAAGTCTTCATAGGGGCAGATAGAGCCTGCATAGACCTGTACATTCCTTCACTTCTCTTGGATAACCTCTAAGCCCCTTTTCCTCATCACCGTGCCACATCGTTGTCCCCATCACGGTCCCTCCTGATACCCATCCAGATCCGTCCTGTGCACCTCCTCCAGCCCCGTCTTCGCATAGTAATCCGACCCAAACCGCAGCGGAAGACAAAACATGTTCTGAAAACACACTTTCCCCTCCGGACACGCCGTCCCGGCATCCCCTCCACAAACATCATTAAACGGCCAGCAGATGCCCGGCCCGTCGCACGCCGGCCCACACTCGTGCGCCCGCCGCGGGTCGGCGACGCACATCTCGATGCGCTCGTCGCAGTCATCCATCAGCGCCCACCCGCCGCAGAGGTTGTAAATTTGCTGCTTGGAGATGTCGATGCTCTGGCAGGTGCCTTCACAGCCCTCGGACCAGATGGTGCAGTTGCTTGAGAGGGGGATGCACGTCAGGGGGTCGGCGCAGTCGCCCAGGACTTGGCTGCAGGGCTGGCCGACTTCTGAAGGGGCCGAGCCATCGAGAGGGAGGGTGAGGGCGAGGGGGAGGTGGAGGAGGAGGGCCGCAGCCCGGATGATGGTTGTTTGACGCATGGCGAGGTGACTCCTACCGACAACCACTGAAGTTGAATGTGGCCTATGTTGAATCTGGGGCTTCCATCTGCTCAAATACACCAGAAGTTGAAGTTCACTGCACTTAAACCATGGTTCATCACCCCCACAACACTTGAATGCTGTTAAAAATATCCTCTTGGTCTCGGCTGTGGGCCAATTACAGCGGTGCCCAGAGCTCGTAGAACGGCTGGCAATATGTGTTGTGTTCGCCAGCCATATTAGCCTACACCTGCTGTGACGCTGGCCATCATCTTGAATTGCTCAACCGCCTCGTGTTCGCTCAGACTTGCTCCGATTTCCCGGTTAGCTCGCTCTGGTAACAGAAAGGGTCTTCCGTGAGCCAGAACAGGACGGGAGTAATGCTTCACAGTAACGTTAAACCTATGACCAATCCGTGTGGCAGTGCATAGGAGTAAGGCAAGGTACTATACGTCTCAGTCCCATGCCGCCCCTTATTTAAATAATACTGTAGCATACAACACCAACAAGCAGTAAATCCGTACATATTCCACGCAGGCATTCTTTGGCGCTCCAAAAGCCTCAGAGATTGGTCCATCTCTCCAGCCCAGCTTCGGCCGGACCCGGCTCCAGTCCCCAGCCCCCCTTTTCCATGTATCCGTCACTTCGGCGCCGGAAGCACCCCGGGCAGTCTCATAGGCCCAGCCGGCCTTAGCATTCCCATCTTCCGCTTGTCATGTTCCATCTTTCATACCCTGCCGACCCATATGCATTACCCTTCACGGCTGGTGGCTCCAGTCTCCAGCTGTGGGCGACTGTTCGGGGGTATATTCCGAGTCGGACACCGCATCGTCAGTCCACAATTCACCCCCATTTGATGGCTCTCTCTCAAGCGGCAGTTGGTCCGTAGGAGGATTGTCTTTCTCCATCGCCGTCTCTGTTGCTTCACGCCCAGGTTCGGACCCATTGTCCGGCCAGATCCCTTCTCCGTGCTCCGAAGAATCGTCGTTGTCTGGTTCCTCGTCGTTGCTGTCTAGTTCCTCGTCGTCATTGTCTGGCCCCTCGTTGCTGTTGTCTGGTTCCTCGTCGGAAGCTTCAAGTTGGTCGTCGCTGATTTCCCCGAAAGAGCTGTCGGTGTCTGAAGTTGACACCAAACACTGGCGCATCTCGACGTAGCTATTCACCATGCATCTGAACATGAGTTTGACAACTGACGAGTCATCCCGAAAGTCAGGCCGAGCGATGACGCTGGTCAGTTTGGCCGGCTCCTCGAAAGCGTTTCTGATCTGCGACTCGATCCACTGCGGGAACCAAGTGTCTTTGCCCATTATGACTGGGTACGTCTGCTTGACAACGTCGATGACTGTGAAGACGTCGAGGTGCCGTGCTTTCCGTTCGATGGCAAGCTTGATCTGATCCTCCATGTCGCGCAGCTCAAGTGACCGGGCCAGGGCATAAGCCTCAAAGTTCGCCCTCAGCACCAACCTCCTCTTGTTGAGAGCCGCGCGGATAGGACCGGTCCATCTGGGGAGTTTGTATCGGCCGGTGTAGAGGTATTCCACCAGTGCATGCCCTGCAATGCTCGAGTGGCTGTTGAGCGAAATGTACGTGGGTGACTGGTTGAGAAGGGAGGCCAGCTTCGCGCATCGTTGCAAGATTGCCTGATGAGCAGCCAGCAGGAAACCCTCGGCGAATTCGAGGGTGACAATGCTGCTGGCACTGCCGGTAAAGGGTCTGAGAGAAACGCAGTTGAAGCGGTTAGTGCGTGACACATCATCACAGAAAGGGGGGGAGGTCAAGATCCGGGCTGCACGCACGATCTCTCAAACCCCAAGATGAGGTCTAACTCATCCTCGTGGACTGCCCTTGGTGTGTTCATGCTCGTCTTCCGGGAAATGCCTGAGATTGGTGTCGAATAAGGAAGAGGCCAGGCTCTATGATGGATAGAGAAGTTGGACTTCAACCTTGGACTGCGGGTTTGCCAACCTTTAAATAATTAACAACTAAGACTGGACTGTGTGAAATTCTAACTTTATCACAAGCTTTGGCACACTTCTCTATTAAACTAGGAGGCACCACTTGCTTCTATCAGTGTTCAAACTACTGAACTACTAGCGTCAAGACTGAAGGACTAGTAAACAGTACTGTCTTATGTAATTTTAATAAAGCCCATTCACGGATATCCTTTCGTTGTATCCGAGACCTCTACGGACTGGAGCTAAAGGCTGGGCTGAGCATCTAGCAGGACCTTTGATGGACCGCTACCCCTACCACTCTCGAGCTAAGGCGTTTAGCAAAACCGGGGTGCTGAATTGGATACAGTTTCATGAAGACATTAAAACAAGAAAGTACTTTTGAAGTGTGTATCTAGTACGAAAATATAATTTTATAGGGTAACGTTATACATTAAAGCGTTTTATTAACTATAACGTTATAACTAAAGCCCTATAGTACAGAGTAATCTATATAATGAATTAGAAAAGTTATAAGGTTTAGACTTAATAAGATAGGTAAATCTTCCTTTCCCTTTAAAAAGATAAAGTAAAAAGTAAAGTAAGAAAAATAAAGAAAGAGAAAAGGAAGAAAAAGTAAAAAAAAAAAAAAAAGAAAAAAAAAGGAAAAGAAAGGGGGGGAAATTAGGAAGAAGGACAAAGAAATAGAAAACAGGCAAGTGACGCTACTTATACCGACATCGGCGTTTTCTAGCATCATGGGCCCGTAGGGAAAGGAAAAGACAGATCTGATTAAAGGGCGAGACCCCTGAAATGACTCCCTCAACTGGCAGCGACGAAAGGAGACGCCACTTTAGTTTCATCTGTACATCTACAGAAGGAAGAACTCCCTAAGACCAATATAAAGCTATAACAGAAGAGAAAGCTCTCGTGCCTTCTCAAGACGAGAGACATGGACAATGTTTTGTTATCTCTTTCCTTATTCCAAAAGCTTCATGTTGTTATTGTCAGCAACCAAGACTCTCGCCAAGACATGAATCAGCTCTTAAAAAAACCCTCCCAGATCCGGACAAGCCGAGCAAATGGACACTAGATCCCGTTCTCTACCGTAACAACAACCCAGGAATATCCCCCTCGCCCGCGTTCCCAGTCGACCACAAGATCTCGTGTCGAACTCAGTGGAACACAGCCGTGTCACTCCAAACACGACACACACAATCTAGCCTTGTCACACCTCGCACACTCCTTGTGCCCTGTTTCTCAGATCTCACATTCGACACAGCCACAGCAGCATCTCCTTGTCAAACCGTGACACAAGCCAGGCAGTCCCAAGACAAGTTTCAGTGACATTGTCCCGGGGCAGATACCAAGTGGCACTGTACGCCGGAGTGCATGTGGTCTCAGACGCACATGAAAGCAACCGGCACATAAGGCAGGCAGCAACATGCGAGTTCCTCGGGGGCTCCATGGGCTTCCTCAGCTCGAGCGGATTGACTTCTGCCACCACAAAGAGCGCAAACTGGTTGGGGGGGGGGGGGGGTTTGTAAGAGACGCGAGACAGTCCCGTAGTTGGATGAATACTGAAGAATAGGGATTAAAATCTATCCATTACTGCCTGATCACATACAAATCTACCCTGAAGACCTTCCATTTCCTCGTATTTTCCAAGTCCTATTATCTGCCAGGCACCACCACAGTGTAATACAGAGCCAGCTAGGATGTTCATCACAGTCATAGTTAAGAGTAGAGGAGACAGAACAGAAAAGAGGAAGCCTCTGCTTGATCAAGAGAAAAAAAAGACATTAAAAAGAGACACCAAGGGTACGGTACAAAACCAGGAGGGACGAAGCCAAAAGGGTATATCCATGCCAACAGTGGCCCGGTGACCCAAACCAAAACACCAGTTCCTCAGTCACAAACCTGCCATGAACAAAACGGAAATACAAACAGAATTCGGAGAGGCAAGGAGAGCCCAAGAGTTAGACGTCATGCGAAATGGCGCCATCCAGGTCGAAGGTCGGCAGTGATATCGAGCTCGCCGGAGTGAAGGTAGGGTCAGGTCAAGTACCATCCTCATGCCGCCACTGCCACGCTCCACCACCGCATGCATCCGATCCGCCGATGTCCCATTCGATATTGCCATGAATGTGAAGATGGCATGCTCCACTACTTGTTCTATGACAAGTGCCATTCCTCGCTCCAAGAGGTGGCACTCATCTCTCGGTTTCTCGTGATGAACGGCGTTTCTGACGGATGTCGCGATCGATCACAGCACGGCAGTCCCCCTGCCCGGATACCCAAGTGAGGCAGGTGTCGTTCACTGGGTGGGGGCCTGCCTTGCCGGCAGAGCAGAGCAGGTCTCGGGACTGGCGGGAGACAGATCGGCGTCGAGGGGCGTGCGTGACCACTAGGGTGCTGGGCCGGGCCACGGGGGCGCCAGAGCCAAGGAGGGCGATGAGGTTTGATGTCGTGCAGGATGCAGATCGCCGGGGGTTTCGGTGTGAGCTGGGGTGTTGACGCGGTGTCCGCGATGCGATGATGCAGCTGAGGCCGACCGTGGTAACTCCGTCCAACGGTCCCTCTGGCCAATCCGACAGGAAGCCTTGCCCCGTGCCACCCGAGGGTTGAGGTGTGACCGTCGTCGTTCCCTCCAAGAACCAACTCCAGTGCCGACGGCCATGTCTTGTTGCGGTCACTTCCCGTGTGGGAGTCCAAGAGCCGACATGGGCCATGCAGTGCAACGCAACGACGGCACTTGATGGAGATGGCGACCAGGATTCCAAGATTGAAGTTGCTCCGCATGAGCCGTCCGCGGCCGGCACGGGGATAACTGCGAGCGCCGCGATCTGCTGAAGGGCACCGGTCCGAGGCTTCGACATGTTGCATCGCGTCGTGTCAGGGGGTCGCGGGGCGTGCCTAGCGGTTGAGATGGAGGGGTGCTGTTTTGCCCCTGATTGGTTGGCCGACCAACCAAGGTGAGCCAGGTGACCACCCCCTTCAACGGTCCCGAGGACCGCACACAATCGACGGTCGCCCAGTGGGAGTAACACCTCCGATATCGTATAGTCGTCTTGTCGCCTGGTGAAGCATCGTGTTTGCGTTGCGTTCGAAGGTGAATCGCCGCCAGGATGGACCCAGTTTGGGGAGGAACGAAACCGGCCATCTGATGTTGTCATTCAGGACGCCCGTCGCCGTCAGGGCTGGCTCTAAGGAGTTGAAGGGCCAGGCCAGGTCCAAGGCGGCCATCCCACGCGGCCCCAGGCTCCCACTTGCCCACCATCCCTCATCCACAATGAGTCATGACTCATGGCACTCAGTCGGGTGCCACCGTCAAACACAGACAACTGCAGCGGAGACTGCCCCCCACGGCGACAGCCCCAAGTCCAAACCCCGGAAGGAAGTTGGGAGGAGGGTCACGCGCTCAAGCACGCGGCGCACCCTCACCGTAACCTCCGCCCCCGTAAACCTGACCGTGACCGCCGCCGCTGCCAGCCTGGCTGGGATATCCCTCCGCTGCAACCGAATAGCCTTCCCAGTTCCTTGGCTGCTGGGTTTGGGAGACCGAAAGAGCAGAATGGTGGCCATATGCCCCTCCATGCCCTGGATGTGCACTTTGTGAGGAGTGGTGAGACGAAGGCCCTGCCAGGCCGTACGGCGATGCAAGGCTATGCGTGGAGGAGGAGCCGCGGTGATCGTAGACGACCGGCAGGGTAGTAGATAGGCGGAGGCCTGAGCCCGGGAGTGATGAGTTTGTTTTGAGGCCCGGTGACAGTGTCTTGCCGGCTGTCGCGCCGTATGATGATGGCCATGCGGTGGGTCCTCCGGTAAGTGCGCGCGGGCTTGTCAAGGGATCTGCGTGGTGGTGGCCGGCGGCGTTGGCGTAACTTGCGGCTGCGGCGGTATCCACAGCAGTGCTTGAGGTTGTCGAGACTGGCGTCGGCGGCAGGGCCGGGTAGCTCCCGCCGAGGCCGACGGTGGTGGCAACGTGGGGCGTTGTGGTCGGGGACATGAGTGTTGTCGTTGAAGCGCTGTATTTGCCAATAATCTTGTGAAGGGCGGGGGCCAGGTCCTTCCACTGGAACACCTTGACGTCCTTCTCGATGTTGCGGGGTTTCGGATTGCCGAAGCCCATGATCACCTTGAAGAACTCCTCGCTCTCGGACCGGGATTTGCTGACGGTGGCCGGGCGGAGCCCCTCGAGGTTTCTGCGAATGCGGTTCTTCTCGTCGACGCCAAACCGGTTCGGCGCAGCGAGCAGCTGCTCAAGCAGGTGGATCGTGTCGACCGACGTCACGTAGCAGGCCTGCTTCTCCTCCCACCAGATGCAGCTGATGCAGATGCTGTGCGGCGGCCGTTCCGCCGCGCTCACGGGCTTGAAGCTGACGGTCAAGACGCTCCCAGACTGCTGCTTCTTGAAGAGCACCAGCCTGCGCTTGTTCTCCCACTCTTCCTGTGTCCAGCCCTCCGCCATGGAAGAGAGGTCGCCGACAATCCTGAGGGTCGCCTTCTCCGAATAGACGCCATATCCGGGCAAGCTGCTGGCCGGCTGGTTGAGTATAGTGGTCCTGAAGAGCTGAGGTGCCGTGGAGACCGAGTGCTGTAGCGGAGACAGGCCAGGCCGAGAAACACCATGATGTGTGCTGTGTGCAAGAGCGGAGGTCGAGGCTCGGAGGGGGTCGAGCGGGCTGCCAAACATCCAGCCCGCGCCGTGCGGTGAACGCAGCATCGAAGGGGAACGCGAGTAGTGGTCCGTGAAGGAGGCCGCTCGATAGGAGGACATCATGTTGCTGTTCCCCTGGTTGTAGGACCCAGTGGCGGCAGCGGTGAAGTCGGGCAGCTGGGACTGGTCCTGTATCTGTGCCACAGCGGAGGGGGCGGAGACGCTGGAAGAGAAGCCGTATGTACTCGTGGACGATCCGTTGGGCAACTCTTGATGGGCATCGGGGCCATCTGGCTTTAGGCGGCCTTGTGTGACTTGGTGTGGTGGGTTCCTTTGGTGAACAGGTGATCTGGTCTTGGGGGACCCCAGCTCCGGCGGGCTGCTGTCATCAGGCACTCCGGCACCACCCGCCGCACCGTCTTGAACATGGCGGTACGAAAACACGCCAACGTTCGCGACACGTGTTAATTCCACTCCGTCCCCATTCTCCAGTAACAATGTCAGGGGCACATTGCTGAGTGATGGACAGCCGGTGCGTAGGAACTGTGGAGCCTCGGCTGTGAGCGTGTAAGTGGAGGCGCCGTTGTCGTCCCGGGAGTCTTTCGAGACCTGCGCAGCGCACTTTTGAGAGCCGAACACAACAAAAACAAGGGGTGGCGGAGAGGCGAGACCCCTCCCGACGAGGTCGTAATGGCATGTCGCTTTTAGCTGAACCTTGGTCCCGGCGGTGCCGCTGCTGGGATGACAGGAGAGGATGCTGACGTTGATGGCCGGAGGTATTTGGGCCGCAAGGTACTGCCCTGTTGCTGCGCTGTTGGCAGCAAATGCCAGCTGGTTGATATTTTCGGTCTGCTGGGATGGAAAGGACTGGGAGGAGTACTGAGAGTAGGCTGGGTCTGGATACCCTATCAGTTGGCCGTTAGGGCACAGGTCAGCCGTCGTCGTCCGCTTCAGTGGGGGCTTGGAGATCTTGAAACAACTGAAGGCGGGCATACCGTGTAACGGAGGCGGTGGCGGCTTAAACGCAGACATGGGTATGGGCAGGAGACTCGGCGGACATCCCCCGCCGAGATCTCCTCCGTTTCGGGCAGCCTCCTCCTCGAGCCGGATCGTCAGCGTCTCGGGCGACTCGGCCTGCTCGTCGAGGATGATGGTCCGGTGAGGGTGGTAGCCAGGCTGTAGGTGTCAGCCAAAGCTCTCAATGAGACGCCAGAGAGCCGTGGTCATCAACTCACCTCGTACACCTTGTAGACAGGCTGCTGAATCTTCGTGGCCGACATTAAGCTGATGTCGTGGTATCACGCAGTGTTGAATGGTTGTCCGTTCGGCAGGGCGCAAGAACCACTTGAGGAGAAGCGGGTGTCTGATCGATGATCCACGTGCTCTCCGAAACTGAGTTCTGATGAACCCGATCTGTCAGTCAGAACGGTCCAATCAGCCCGGGCTCAACGAGTAGGCTGAGACGAGGCCTATGCCAACCGTGAGATCTGGGTAAAATCAAGCTTTTTGGATGCCGTGGCGTCAAAAAACGCCCCCGCTGCGCTCACCTGAACAAGGGCTGTGTGACCGGAACCAAGCCTAAGACGTCAGGAGCCTGGTTGGAGAGGGATTTGAGCTCCCCGGTAATGGAATGTCCTTAAGACGGTGGCGCGAGTTCTTTGACAGCTCTCGTAGCTAGCTGGTGATGGTCGACGGGCAGTTTGGGGTGGTTGTTGGATGAGCTGTGAGCCTACTTCAGAGCAGGTCTCAGACACAGATGCCCGGGCTGCCTCCGGTTCAAAGAGGTTATCGAGCTATGCGGACTGTGACTGAAATCCCGTCAGCATCAACTCCAGAAGAAGCGCAAGGGAAGAGACGGGCAAAACCGGGGGAGGTTCCTGGTGACAAAGGTCCCCGACAGGTTGGATGGTCTGTCCACCATGGCGATGCGGGGGCTGCAGCCTTGGGACACCGGGGCCAGAAGGCACAAAGTGATGCTTACTCGAATGCTGATTGGCACAAGAGGCCTGTTCGTCTCAAGTCGAAAGACTGGTTCTCGGAACCGGGATGGTGGAGATTAGGTTTGATTGTATGCAGCTATCCTGAACCTGTTCGCATGATGGGATGTTAGAGCGTTTGCAATGGGCGGCAGCAGCTATCCGCGAGCAGTTCGTCCGGCGTGCGTGAACCCGAGATGCGGAGCCGCGGGGATGGGTTGAGACTGTGAGGAAAAAGAGCAGGGGAGGCAAGCAAAGATGTCTCCAAGACAAGAACGAGACACGCTTGACTCCTGAGAGGGCATGCGAGAAGATGAAGGTGAGTAAGGCAAGTGGAGGAATGGAAAATACAACACGAACCAGCAGCGGCTTGCATATCTGGATGTGGTTGGGGGTGGTCGGCACGGCGGGCGTCAAGTGGGCTCCGGAATGCAGGCCGGTGGCTTGAGATTCGGGAAAGCGCGTCACCCGGCGGCAGGTTTCTTGCTGGACGGTGTCAAGTGCCTTGGACACAGAGCTCTCTGGTAGCAGCCTGAATGCCCCGCGGGAGAGAGCGCTCGAGGAAAGCCTTCTCAGCCCTTCCTATCCACCTCACTCTTTGAATTCGGCTCTCCGAAAGGTATCCAGAGCACCGGCAGGTGACGGTGACGAACGAGGAGGAGGGACGATGCGCGGGTGAGCAGGGATTGACTGACCCAGCCGTTGAATGCAAGATTCCATGGTCTCTCTTGGGAGATATGTGGATCATGCAAGGGTGAACTGGGGGTGGGGAACCGGCGTCGTGTGCCAGCAGCTCGCAAGGATGGAGGATGTCGAAGGGCAGGCAGCATGCAACGCCTGCTAGAGGATGTCAAGAAACGACTGACAAAAGGGAACACGGCGTCGACCAGATGCGAGCCATCGAGGGCGAGCGAGGCATGTTCGAAAACCAGAACTGGCCAACAAGGCAGATCCACACAGATATGGACAGGACGTGGTAGCCAAGGGCGAAAATCTCGGGACGAAGGAGCAGGGCCAGCGTGGAAAAGCAAAGACGGCGGATGGTCAGGGCAGGGGGTAGCCACTGGGTGGGAGGTACCGGTACTCACTCGCAAGCTCTGGTGAGAGGCGCGAGGATACTCCGACCCCGATGGGGTGGCTTGTGTAACGCTCGGCGAGGTGGCAGGGGTGACTGTCTGGCCGAATAGGGACTGGGGAGGGAAGGGAAATCGGGCTAGGCCCACCTGCAAGGCTGGTCAGCAGCGGCTACTATTGGATGTGAGTGGAGTCCGACCTGGGAACACGCCCGGCAGGGAGAGAGAGATCGTCTGGTGCGGATCTGGGACCCCAGATCAGCTGCGCGGCAATTCACTGATCCCTGTGATCGGAAATACGACGTTCGGACGCCGCCCGGCACTTCCACGGCCGCTGTTGACGTGCTGACGGCGATCAGTCGGAAACGAGATAGCGTATGTGTATCCGTAGTACATATGTTCTGTCCGCCCTCGCAGAAATGCCCGAGCTCCTCTCCAAGGGCGAGCTTGGATACCACCTTCCCCGGAAGGGAGCCGGCCGGGAGAGACGCGCGGGCGGGACCCCGGTCTCAACCCTCAGATCGGCGAACCGGACGGCCGGCGGGATCCTGCGAGCAGCCCTGAGCAGCTGGAGCTTGGAACAAGGAGCGGTGGATGATGCCGCAGGCAACATGAGTGATCTAGGCCCCGATTGGTCAGCGAGCCGTCGCTTTTGGGCAGGGGACAAGATCGTCGTGGGGGGCAAATGCCCGAAGCTTGATCGGTGCCTTGCCCATGACTGCTGTGTGAGTTCGCATGGCAGCTGTGATGCACACTGCGATGTCGGCACTGGCGGACGGAAAGCCTTGCTGACCGGAATCAGGTCCGGCATCCAGGCATCGCGGAAACAGCCGAGGAGGGGCACCGGGACCAACAGGCCGCTCTGCGGACATGTTTCTCCCGCCCCGTGTGGCGTGTAACTATGCTGAGGTGCGGCGGGAGCTGGGCCGGAGCAGCCTGGTGGCGTAGAACGGCAAGAGAAGCTAAAACAGAGTGTATGGGCTGGCTTGGCAAGCTCACCTGGTTCCCAAAAGGGCTGAGAGGTGTCTGACACAAACACTGGTTCCTTGATCTACGGGTCTCGATCCAAAGAACCGCTCAGTTACTTTGTCGGTAGATGCTTGACGCACGCCTCGCGAAGGGGGCAAGTGTTGACGTCGTGGCCCGAGGGGAGGTCGTCGGCGTGCGAAGTGCGAGTGGAACGTGCAGCGCTCGGCAACCACGCTCAGAAGAATCGCGGGGGTCGTAGGTGCGCTGTGCATATAAATGTCCGCTGGGCCATGATGATGGCATGACGCCCTCGTCCAGGCTGCTGCCCGCCTGCAGCGTGGGTGAGCTGGCTGGACACTCTCGAACACGGCAGCAGCAATGGCTGCAGACAGCCCTCGGGGGATCCCGGTGAATCTGCACTTCTGCCAGAGGCGGAAGCATCACGCAGTGTGCCATGAGGCATCCCGAGAAGCCGGTGACGGATGAGTGCCGGTGTGTCTCCAGAGTTGAGGTACCTTGAAGGGGGGACTTGGAAATGGCGCAGAGAAACTCTCCTGAGATATGTCTTCCTGCTCGCCGCATTGTGAAGCGGTTGTCGACGTTGGACGGGCCTGTGACTGCTGCGGCCATGTGGTGTTGCTGTGCCGCTTTTTCGCCGTTGGTCCGGGGACGACGCCGGGCGATTGTGCGTCGTGGAACATGGAACGCGGACTCGGACGATGTGAATGGTGGACAGGGCGGGCGAGTGAGCGTTAAAGCAGTACCCGGTATGCTGGTGGCCTTTGTCCGACGATGTGCTGCGTCCACCGCTACTCGTCTTCCTCGAGGGGCGTTGTTTTCGGGCGGCTGTCGGTCCTTGTTCGTCTGGGCAACGGATGTCGCAGTGCTCGATGCGCTGTCATCTCCTCGGGGTTTCCAGTCCTTGGGAGCGGCCCGGCTGCTTGGGATGCGTCATGTACGTCGTCTGCCTGGTGGAGCCCGGGAGCTCCTATAATGTTGAACAATTGGCGATTGAAGCCGAATAATCATCGCTGCAATGTTTAAGAGAGTTCGAATTTCTTTGCAACTTGAAACGAGACGAGGGGAGCAAATCTCACATGCTCTGAAGTTCCCCGCCCAAAATTTTTGGAGTGGGAATCGCGCTCCTTCCGAAGTTCCAACTCCAATCGAAGTTCCACACGCGCCTGGTCGCGCAACTGCTCCTTCCGTTCTTCGTGCGAGTTTTCAACACCGGCTGCCTGGGCGCAACGCCGGGTGGCACTTGAAATTTCACCCGAACGCACTCCAGACAGCTTGAAGTTTAAGATTCACTGCATGCCGCGTCTTTCCCTGCAACCGTTTTTCTCCATCCAGGACCATCATCATCCCGGCCATGACGGCTGTTTTGAATGCAGTTGCTCCAGTCGCGGCGCATTGAGAGATTGCGGGCAGCAGTCACCACAAAAGCTGTGGAGCGACTGACCGATCGACGTCTAGTCACGCTGGCAGTTTTTTGGGCGACCACCAATTCATTCTCATCGAGTCGAGTCACGGTCAATCTGCAACCTGCACGCAGCACGCCCGCATCTGGGGCCATATGTCCCGGCCGGATGGTCAGGTTTGGATGAGTCGTTGTGGTGTCATGATTGATGCGAGTCAGCCGAGGTCAGTTCAGAACTCGTCATTTAAGATGGACGGTGCTGACGAAAACGAGGTCACGGTTATGGTGATCCTCCGGATACACAGATGTCGTCGCCGTGCCGGGCGCCTGCCGTTCAGGCACCTCGAGAACCCCGGGGATACCTGCATGGAGCAGTTCCGAGTCCCTATTACACAATCGAGCATCAACGGCGGTGCAATCGGCATTCGGCAGGGAGGGGCATCCCCGCGGTTCCAATTTGCACCCACCATCCAACGCGGTGCGACTCGCGCGAGAGAACACGGGATTGCCAATCGTCTGACACCAACTGCAGCCTTCCGGAGCTCGCACCATCTCTGTCTTGTGTCCTCGATCCTGCAGCAACGCAGACACGGCGAGATGGATCTCAGCGAGTACTGCTTGAGCTTCGCGAGGTGTAGCGTTACGCCCGTAGCAGCTCTGAGACCAGCTGAGGAGACGGCATCTCACACGGGGCGGGCTGGTTGAGCCTTGAGGCCTCTGTGAGGTTGTCAGCGAGTCGTTGACGACCGCGCAAGGCGTCACGGTTCGAGCAGGTGTTCAATCAGGCCCCGAGCTTCCAGCCTTGTTGGCATACGAAGACAGCGGAGCTGGGAGAAGGCCCAGCCTGCCGTCAGCAGCGGAATGGTACCTGTCTCATATATCGCGAAAGCACTCAATGACACAGCATGGAACAGCATCGGCACCGCGCCGGCAGTTAAGGTGCTAGATGTCAGACATTCCCGTCAGCAGGGTATGCTAACCGTCTGTTAGGCCTCTGTTCGGAATGGAGGACCCGGGTTGGGTCAGACCAACACACGCAGGAACACACGGTGAGTCTCACATCAGGACCCGTGGACCACGTGCTGATCGGACGCCATGACAGATCTGCTCCGCGATGTGTCGAGGCTCTCTAGGTTCAATTTCTCGCGCGATGCAGCTTTTCATGCACCATCACAGGCCGAACATTACGAGGCAGGCTCATCAAGCTGCTCCTCCGACTTGCTCCCAGCCTGGGTGGGACTTGCGCAAGTCGACGGTCGAACTTGAGTCAAGAAGCTCCGGCCACTATCAAAACACAAAAGCTGGCAATCGTCCTGCCTGAACCAGAACATTGGGATTTCGCCAGCAGCTTGATCCTGATCATGCCGGGCCCCGCAACCAAACGCAGATACCCGTGGACGAGCTCGCTGCCGACCAACAGGAAGTCCGGACTCTCGGCGAACACATGGGGCCTGATGCAAACACCCACCTGGTCGACACGTATCCCAAGCAGCCGTGCGGCAGCATCCCTCTCCGCAGCCAGTCGACAGGCCCAAGAGGATATATCTCCGGGCTGATGATTCCTCAATTTCCGAACAAGCGTGATGGCCGTTGAAGGGTTCGATTGCGGAGCAGCTTTCGACCCCGGCGAAACCTCTGAGGGGCGACAGCTGGGTCGGATACACAAGCCGCTGTCGAGCCTCAATTTCCGACAGTGATGATGACAGCCGACCGAGAACCATGGTCCTGAAGAACCAGCTGGATGTCTTCCCGTTTTGCCGACAGGGGCCCGGACAAGCCCTCGCGGCCCTGTGCCATGTTCATGCAGATTCTGATCTGCCCAGGGAGCCGCCTGACCATCCCGTCATGTTGGTTTTTGTTTTTCGGACCCTGGCCTGCGATCCCAATCACGACAAGGCAGGTTTACCGTACTTGACCCCGGGGTGTTGTTAGACATGCTGACCGGGGTCCATGCAGTGATCGCCGACCAGGATGAGCGGGCCAGTCCCCTTCCGGGCGAGCTGTTCCCGATCTTGTTAGCGTCGTGTTGATCTTCCCAACATTTCCAACTCACCCATCTCATCACGAGCATTTCCGCCAGCCCGATCAGAGAGAGGCGGCATCTCGCTCTTCCATCCCGCGTCGGCCACGTATCTAGCGCCCTGTTGGAAATTGCTAATATCCGGACTAACGCAGGGCACCTGGGCGGATTGGCGTCTCGGCGGCTGGTGCCGATCTGGTCCATGGAGGCGGTCTGACCGCCTGAGACGATCTCAACAGCCCGCAGTCAGACATTGTCCCCCCATCCGCTGTGATGGCGCTGCGCCCGCCTGTCCACTCATGCAGCCGGAGACAGCGCCCCCAGCGCCTCCAAAGACAACTGCGTCCCCCGCCCTGGCCAGCGCGATTTCTCATTGCTGGTGTTCAAGCCCGTGGCTGATGGGGGCGCACTTGTCATGACAGATGCGGCAGGTCATCGCGCACATGCAGATCATGGTCTGGCTGCTCCGAGTCTCTCACCTTGCGGTCCCCAGCAACAACCGCCGTCGTCTCCTTGAAGCGCCCCTCGGAGGGTGCTTCATGATTCATCCAACACTCATCACCCCAAGGCCTCCCTCTCCCTGTGCTCAAGCCTTGAGAATGCTCGGACATTACGAGACGGGACTCACCAGACCTAGGAGGGAAAGAGAAAGCATGTCGCAACATTCGCAACATTGCCCGCCACGAACCTCGCCCGCCCGGTCAGGACGAAAAGGGCCGGCGCCAACACCATCGGGCAGGTCGGGCTGCCGATCCCTCTTGGCATCATGTCCCGATCGGGGTTGCTCGACAGTGATCTGCCGGGGGATTTGCATCGCCGTTCCTCTCCATTGGGTTCGCCTGGATGGGCTCAACGACCTCCCTCTTTGGGATAAGGGCGTTCCCGGGCTTCGCTGTCCTGCAGCCTGCCGGGGATCCAACTTGAACGACTGCCCGTCCCATCACTCCACGCCATGCGCGCCCATGAGATGCCCCCGCAGACTGACCGTGCTGGCTTTCCTGGATCACTTGGTCGATTCTGGTTCTGAATTCATTGCGAAAGAGCGTTGTGGAATGATCATTCTGAGTACTCTCTGCTTTGAGCTCAAGCTTTTCGTATAGGAGCAATGAGGTGCCGCTCTCAGGGTACTGCTTCCGAGACCCAAAGCTCTCGGGAGTGCTGGGGGCTCGAACTTCGATCTCAGTCTCTGCTTCTCCATGCTCGGGGGAGTCAACGTAAGGGAAACTTCGGTCCCTTCCATTCCCCCAATGTACCGGTACCGCGCAGGAGTGATCCACCTCGCCGGGCGTGGATTGGACGTGGAACGAAGGGCGTGGCATGCCAGTGAGCACGAGCAAGCATGGCACTCTGCACAATGTCACGACGAGGCCATGCTCCAGCTCTTCCTTTGCCGCCAAGGTTGCCCACGGCGATCTCTCATGTCAAGGCCGCATCCCGCGCAGGAATTCGAAGCGGGCCTACTGTGTATGCAGTTTCCGTGTGTCGAGATAGCCCGGCCTGGATCGCCGATCAACTCAGCGCGGCAGGGTCCCAATGACTCGGATGGCGATTAGCTCATGCCATGCACCTGGATCGTCGTTGAGACAAAACGGGACAGGGAACTAGGTGATGGCTGCCCAAGTGGGCAACACAACGCACAGGAAGCTGTCTCACGGCCAAAAAGGGACGACCGAAGCCCCCAAACAGAATCGAGATGCGCCGACGGAGCTGTGCTGGTGTCAAACTCGGGTCACTTCGTGCTAGGTACATGTATTACAACGACTTCACTGGCCCGGGAGTCAAGCTTTCCGATGCTGTCTCATCGAAGCATGCCAGACAGCAGATCTCAGCCTCTTCCCCGGTGTCTTAGCATTCCGAAGCGCCCCAGACTGACATTCCATGGGCCATGCCTCACGCTCCGCGCCACCAGATCTCTTCTTCTCTAGCTGCCGCTGAGTAAGTTCATTGATGACTTCTCCCAAGAAGACCCGACAATGAGGTTTCTGGCGCCATTGCTAAGCGCAACGTGAGACGATCGAGCTTGGGCACAGCAAGAAGCTACCTAATGGGCGAAAGCTCGTCTTGCCTGTCTGTGTCCTGTCTTGCCAGTGCCTATTGGCTCACTTCATGCCTACTGGCTCCCTTTACGGAGTGCTCTTGACGAGCTTCACATGGCCCCAGCATCGGGAGAATCCGAAGAGACATGAACATGTTTGCTGACCGCTGAGTCCCAACTTGCATCGGTGCACAGCATTATCACACTCTAGGGCCGACATGGATCCATTGTCCCAACACCTCACATGTAAGTCGACTTCTACCGAAACAGGAAAGACATGTAGCTTCCAAGTCGTCTGAAAAGAAGATCCGGACGTCCGTCTCGAACAAGATACTCCTTACGTTCTCACCAGTCCCAGCCAGCATCGTCACATCCGGGGTCGGAGGGTTGGCCCGACCAAGGGTCTTACAGCGGCCAAGAGTAACGTCACATAATTCGTGACTGTGCTCCCCGTATAATGGTGTAACCGTGCTACTTGACGGCCTGTTGTAGTACCCCAGCTGCTCGATCCGGTAAATACTCCTGAGATACCACTCTCATATCAGATCTACCGTCTGCCTCGTGTCCACGACGCCGAGGGTATTAATCAACCTCACCGGGACCAGTGAATTCCCTACTGAGCGGAAATGTCAACCGTAAACCGCCAGAACCCAGACTGAACCCCGACTTCACTCTCTTTTCAGGACACGAACATGACGTGATGGCATCATTCCCCCGAGGACATGTACAGTACATCGGGAGGCGTCTCCGTTCCTTTCTAGTGGTCCCCGGCCGATCTTGACATCCTGGGATCGTTGCCGAGTAGGCGGCTAACCAGTGGCCAACCAGACAACAGGAACGGACAACAAGAACGGAACCAAATCGGGCGAGGCTTCGGGGCTGCCGGGGCAGAGAGGATCGGGCCAGCGGTGACTGCGGATGGTGTTTGTTTGCTTCGCCGGCGAGCAGGGTTCTCGGCGCTCGCTCGATGAAGCAGGTGCTACAGGCGGGGTATCGAGGCCCTCCTGAACCTTATTGTTTCCCATCACATCGTATTCCATCTCTCATGCTATCACAAACACTCTCACCACTCCTCGGTGAATCACCGCAACCCCTCCAACAACCCCACCAACCTCTCCCACTCCTCACTCCCCTCCCAGTTCTCCCTCGCCTTGCCCATGACACTCCTCACCGCGTTTCTCGCCTTCCCCTTCCACCTTGCTCCAACCTCAGGCACTTCGTCACCATAGTTCTCAAGCATCGAAACCAACTCATCCGTCCGCTGAACAACCGTCTTCCACCCTTCGCGATCCGTAAGCCAGTTCTCCCCCAGCTTGCTTCCACTCCCGGGCATCAACCCCCCACCAGCACCAGCTCCCATAACTCCGCCGATCGCCGCCCTCCACGCCCTTTCCGCGGCATCTACCGCGCCCGCGTAGTCCCCCCGCCACACCCTCTCGCGCGTGACCAGCTCCCACAGCTCCGACCTCGTCGTGATCAGCGGGACGACCCCGCCCTCGAGGAAGTCACACACCGCTTTCTGTGTTGAGCCCCGCGGCGGTTCATACACCCCTTTACCCTTCCCCTCTCCATCATGGTCCCAATTTTCCTGTGTCTGTGATGAAGGAGCGGGCTTCTCCTGCGAAAGCAGCGCCTCGTTAACCAGCAGCCGTAGCACATTGACATCGAGCGCGTCTTCCGTATTGCGGATGCGCAGGATGTGGCGTAGCGCAAGGAGCAGGTCGGACACGGGGACCGGGCGCAGGCGCGACGCGAGGGTGACGACGTTGTCCCAAATGCGCCAGTTATCGTGGGCGATGGACGCGCCGCGCTTGTAAGCGGCCAGGGACTGGGAGAGGAGCGTGGAGGGGTCGCGATCGTTGGGTTTAATCGAGGTTTCGTCTTGTTCCTCCTCCTCATCGTCTAATTTCGTGGTCTTGTTGGCAGGCGCTTCGGCTTTGCCCTCTTCCCGCTGCTGCTTGAGCTCCTTGACCCGTTCCACGTAGAGGCTGTAGAGGGCGCTGCCCAGGTTGCTCCACGTGCGGGCATCCTCGCCGCCGACGACGTTGTCCGAGGCGGCAATGGCCCGGCCGAACGCCTCGGCGGCGTCGGAGAAGTCACCTAACCTCAAACTGATGTCGCCCAGCCGGTTCCACAGTTCGGCGCTCAGCCGGTTGACGGCCACGGCTTTCTTGTAGGCGTCACGGGCCCGGTTGAAGTCCTTTTGTTGCAGGTAGTACTCTCCCAGTGACCTCTGCGCCCGTGCGAATCGGTGCTTGGAGACCTCCCACGCCCGCTCGTAGTGCGCCGGGTCGTTCTCAATGTCGCCCAGGATGCACCACAACCGGGGCGCGTTCGGGGGTGGTGGTTGCCGCTCTGGGCCGTGATAGTCAGTTTCCTTGAGCTCGTCGAGATCCACCTCGTCGTCCGCGTCGTCATCGCCGCCGTGGTAGTCTGCGGGCGTCCCAGTCCTGTGGAAGAGCCGCCAGCGGAGCACAGCCTTGGCCTTGGCCTCGCCGTTGCTCCCGCGCCCATCCTCGTCGCCTTTGGCCGCGTTGCTGACATAGCACAGAGCGACCTCAGCCCACAGCCGGAGGCGCTTGAAGATCTCGAGGGCTGAGACCAGCGAGCCGACGCCAGCCCACGAGTAGGCCAGCTCCGACTCGAGGTGCCACCGGGGCGGCGAGCTCAGGGCGTGGATGTGCTCGAGGCGGACCTGCGCCGGGGCCGACTCGGTGGGTTTCGGCGCAGGAAAAAACGAGGTGGGTTTGTTCGCAGGCTTCGGCGCCTCCTCTCCGTCTGTCGTGATCTGAATCTGGGGCACAGCAGTTTCTTCCTCGCTTGTTGTTGCCCCGGTACTCTCCTCGGTGGTCTGTGTCGTGTCGACAATAACCTGGTCCACGACAGCCTGCATCTGCAGCACGCCTCTCTCGACCGTCCTACTGCGGTGCACCTCGATCCGTGACCGCACCAACAGGGCGTGCGTGTAGATCTGCCAGTTGGTCGCCTTGTCCGAGATGACGCGGACGGCAAACGGGAGCACCTCCTCGGCGGTCAGCGAGTCGGCCGGGGAGAAGGCGTCCTTCAGCGTGGCCTCGGCGAGCAGGATGATCTGGTCCAGTGGCGAGATCTGCGGCTGCTCGTCAGGGGGAAGGTCGCGCAATGCAGCCGGGAGCTCCGAGTTTTCGTCTCCCGTCTTTTCCTTGGTAAACTGGACGTCCTCCAGCAGCGTGTCGTCGTTGAGGGCAAGCGCCTGCGGTTTCGCTTTATCTCCCTCTTCCTTTGTCGTCACCGCCTCGCCGCTCTTGGCCAACACCACCAGCTGGCTGGTGCTTTTCTCCTGGAACCGCGTCCTCTTGCCCAGCGCGCCCGATAGCGCATACACAAACCCGCTCAGCTCGGTCGCCCTGGCCAGCGCCTCCTTCGCCTTGACATCCTGCCCCAGCATGATGCACACATTCGCCTTTTCCACCAGGAACTGCACCTGCTCAGTCCTGCTCCACTCACTTACACCGCCCAGAACCTCCGCCCCAACCTCTTCCAGCCCCTTCTCGATCGCATCCCTCAAACTTGGCACATCGCACCACTGCGAGGCCTTGTTGAACACCGACCCCGGCCCGAGGCTAGGCTGCGTCAGCAGCTTGTAATGCCACACGCGCACCCTCAGGGCCAGCCACTCCCTCGACCTTTCCACCCCCTGAACTCCCTCCAGCTGCCCCTCCTCAAAACTCGTGCTGAGGATAATCCACCTCGCCAAACAGAACACCTCCACCAGCGGAACCAGCTCATACACAGAGACACCATCCACCTCCAACGACTTAAGACAAGCCTTTCTCAGCTGTCTTTGCGTTGCAAACCCGACCCCCTCACCGTGCTTGAGGAACTGACGTTGCAGCGTCCGCACTTTGCCCTCCTCCAGCACTGGGCCTGTGACGTTCGCCTGTAAGAAGGCGTTCAGTGCCGCCAGGCCGATGGCAACTCTGTCTGTCACTGAGACGGATGATCCATCTCCGTTTCCGTCAGCTGCACCAGCGCCGTCTGCACTCTGGCTGTTGTCGTCTGGTGGTGCTGTTTGCTGTTTCTTCTCCTGGGTCTGCTGGAGCGCCAGGGACCTCACAAACTCCTTGATGAGCTCCGCCGCGGGCTCACTCAGCAGGGCGTCCAGGTACCGCCCGGCCGCGAGCCAGTCGGCGAGGGGTGGTCGTGAGTCCATGGCTGGCACTCTTTTGTGGCGGGTGGGGCGTGCGGTCGGGGACGTGGTGTATTCTTGGCGAAGGAATGATGGAAGGAAGAAGGAAAGGAGAGTTTATTGTAGAGATAGAAGGAGAAAGAGAGTGCAAGCTCAAGGTATCCTACGGCCTCGATGTCAAACCCAAGTCGGCTTCGCTGTGATGAGTGATGGAGGGGCAATCCAAATTTCTTGCACGCAAATGGAAAAATAAAGCGGGGCATCTATGGCGGGGTGATTGATGATAAGATAACGTTAAGGCCTCTTGTCTTTCGGCGAAGGGAGACGTCGACAACTGGACAGCAGGACAAGAGAGCATCACCAACAGGCAGCTGACGTTCAGTACAGTGACCGCTCATTTCCTACAAGCTATCCGCTACCACACTACCGCGCGCTAGGTGCATACACACACCTAAGGTACTTAAACACAATCGCTCCAGTCAACAACGCACGGTCAATCTAACTCATCCTCATCCCCTCTCACATCCATGTCTCTTCCCGTGACATCCTCTCCATCCCGCACGCCCTCCTCCTTCTCAACTCCCCTCACACGAAGCACCCTCAACGTACCGAGTACAGAGTATCCCACCTATTTCTTACCCTTCTTCTTACTCGGGACAACCCTAAACCCCGGAATCGCCTCATCCACCCTGGCCGCGGCAGCACTGCTGCTGTTGGTCCCGCTGCCGCCCTTCTTGGCGACCTCGCTCCAGCCACCGTTGCTGCTGGTGCTGCCGCCGGCGGTATCAATCTTCTCAACAATACCCTTGTCGGCGAGCTTCTTGCGGCGCACAAACTCGTCGGCGAAATGGCGCCCGTCCATGGTGGTGCTGTACCCGTACACGGCCTCGGCGAGGATCGATGGGTCGAGAGGCATTTCGAGGAGGGTGGCGGCGAATTGTTCGACTGGAAAACATGTTTAGAACTGGTCATATCAAATAGTAAGGGAGAGAGACAACTCACTGTCGGCAACCCCAATAAGGCCGCGCGCCAACTCGCGGTGCAGCCACTTCTTGAACTCCTCCATGGCCATCGTCTTGGCATCCTTAAGCGACGTCTGCGCCGGCTTCGTGGGAGCAGGCTTGGCGACAACGGGCGAGGGAGTAGCCTTGACACTGACACTAGCAGATCGGCTCTGCACCGCCGGGCCTGTGGGAACCTTGACCTTGCCGCCGGCGCCAACCGTGGCCCAACCGCCGCCCTGGCTAGGCTGGGCAGCCACGGTCGAAGGGATCAGGTTAGGCGACGCCGAGCTCTTGCCGGCAAGGTCCGCATACCGCTTGCCCATAGCGGACGCCGGGGGCGTGCTGGCCTGCGCCGCGGCGGCCGCGGCTTCCCTGGCCTTTTGCTTGCGCAGTTCTTCCTCGCGCTGGATCTCGGCCAACGTCTTCTTGGCAGCGGTGCTGGCTGCGCCCACACTGGCAACGCCGCTCTTGAGTGCAGCGGGCTGCTTCCATGGACTGCCAGCCGGAGCGCCGACAGGGGATCCGGTACCCCAAGTGCTGGTGGCGGGAAGACCCGAGTTGGCAGCAGCCGCTGCGGCCCTCTCGCGCTCACGGATGGCCGCCGCCTCCTGCTCCAGGGCCGCCCTTCTGGCTGCAGCCGCCGCCTCTTCCTTCTTGGCCGCCTTCTTCGCCTCGGCCTCCTGGATCTCCTTCAGGCTGGGACCCTTCTGCATCTCCGTGCCAGGCTTAGCCGCCCACGGCGCAGTGGGGGGCGGCGCGAGAGCAACCCCATCAGACGTGGTGTCGGGGGTGCCAGTAGCGGAGCGCTCGCCGTATCGGGCCGGCAGGTTCGAGGCAGGACGCTGGGCGGTAGGAGCCGCAATAGGAGTCGCTTGCACCGGCGGAGGGAACGGCATCGGGAGGTCAGAAGCAGGCTGCGGCTGCGACGACTTGGCATTGTCGGCCTGCGTCTTGCGGACCTTCTCGGTAAGAGTGAGCTCGGCCTGCTCCTTGGCCGCCTTCTTGGACTCGGCAGGCTCAGGAGCAGGAGGAGCGGCCTCCTTGACGGCCTCGACAGGGGCAGGCGCAGCAGGCTGCTCCTCGTGCTGTTCCTCCTTCACCTCAGAAGTCCCGGCAGCGGCAGCCTGCTCGGCCTCAAACTGTGCCCGTAGCTCCTGAAACTCCTGGAGCTTCTCGCTGAAGCCCTCGGAATCTTTCTGGAGCTGGTCGATGCTGGGAAGCTGACTGCGGAGACCGCTGCTCTCGCCAACGGGACCGCCAACGGCCTGGGTGCTCGGAAAGGCGCCCGGTAGAGCACCAGTGGCTTGCATGCTGGCCAGCATCTGGCGCTCGCTGAAGTTCAGGTCCGGAGCAAAGATGTCGGCGGCAGATCCGATGGGCGCTGGCGCAGGGCCGGGTGCCAGAGCCGCAGCCGAGTCAAAGAAGCCTCCACCAGGAGCGATAGGACCGAGGGGGTGCTGAGGAGTCATTCCGATCGGGGACGTCATGCTGCCAAAGCTCGGCTGGCTCTGTAGGCTGTGGGCGCTCGAATGGTGCTGCAGAGCCCCGGGCACGCCGGGCTGGATGGGTGGCAGCCTGCCGAATGCAGCATGGTGCTGGGCAAGCTCGCGCTGTCTGGCGTGGAACATCTGCTCCTCCTGCTTGCGACGCTCCAGATCGTTCTGCTGCTGGGCGGTGAGAGTTCGCCCGAAGGACGGGAAGGCACTCTGCAGCGGCGGAATAGCCTCGGAGCCCGCGCCACCGAAGGGGCCAGGCGCTGGAGGGGGTCCGTGAGGGATCCCCATCTGGGGAACAAGGAAGGGCTCCCGGGAGTTACCAATGCGCCGGATCAGCTGGCCGAGGGGCTCGAAATCAGGGTCCTCGAGGCGCTTGACACGAAGGTCGGGGGTGAAGAAGTTGGCCTTGTACCAGTCGTTCATCTCCAGGCCGCTGAACGGTCCCTGCATGGTGCCCTGCGGATCCAGGTAGACCCAGCGCATGCGGTCCGGCATCACCATGGTTCTAACAGCGGTGGGGTCGGCAGCCGATTGGGTCGACGGGAAAGAGGCGCCGCCAGCGGTCGTAGGGAACGATTGGGCCTGGGATGTCGAGGTAAGGCCTGGCTGAGACTGTTCGGCAGTAGAAAAGGGCGACCGGGTGGATTCCGGGGCCGGGAACAGCTCCTCAAAGCCGCCGCGGACCGACCTGACCGGACTGGCCGAGTCGCGCTGCAGCCCGATTGTGCTCCGGCCGATGGCGCCGAGGGGATTGGCTTGTCGAAGGTCGGGCACCGAGTCGCTGAGATTGTCTTGGTCGTGGCCGTGCATCTGCGCCTGCATGGCGGGAGGGAACAGGGACTCGAGCTTGCCGCGCCCCAGTCTCGAGGCGCTGGGCGGTCCAAACACACCACCCAGGCCAGCGAGACCGGGCGAAGGGAGGTCGGCCAAAGGACTGAAGAAGCTGCCGCCAAAGGCATGCTGGAAGGAAGCGCGCTCGCGGTCTGGAGTGCCCACTGACGGGCCAGCAGGCCAGCCCGACAGAGGATTGACGCTCGCGAAGCCCTTGGCGCCTACGCTAGAGGTTTGGCTGCGGTCGCTGCCGTCGAAGGCTGCAGCGCCGAACGAGCGGGGGAAGGTGCCGAAATTGGATTGATGGTCGGAGCTGGGGCCTGCTTGAGCAAGACGGTCGACTTCATGCTCGCCGTGACCCTCGTCGGTGCGGTCGGCCAGCGGGCTGCGATAGGGATTGGTCTCGGAGGGACTCGCCGGACCGTTGGCGTCACCGTGGCCGCCGAGATTGAGCCCGGCCATACCGAAGTCTCCAGCGCTGCCCTTAACAGGGGTGTCGAAAACCCCACGGCGCTGGTGCTGGGCAGGCGGGCTGTTGTCGTGGCTTCCAGTCAAAAGAGCGCTGCCGGAGGGGCCATCATCGGCGGCAAAGGGATCCGTGTCGGTCCGCTGACGGGGTCGCCAGCTGGGGGCGTCGCTGGGCTTGGGGCTCGCGTTGTCGGCCGAATCCTTGGGGATGAGGTGGGCTAGACGACTACCGCCGGTGCCGAAACGCTTGTCTCCGATGCCAGGTGTCGGTAGGGCAAAGCTGCCGAAGGCGCCAATACCAGCTGAAGGCGTGGTTCCGGGTCCCCACAGAGAGCTCTGAGCGCCAAAGCCGGAGGTACCGGTAGTGTTGCTGCGCGGCAGAGTTATCGGGTTGGACCTGGCAGGCGTGGCTTCACGAGCACTCGGATCCTCCTCGGGCTCGTCGGATATGATTTCCTTGAGATCGGTGCTCCGGCGGGGAAGCCAGGATTCGTCCCGCATAAACCGGCTCGCCGTCGGAGAAGCCGTGGACCCAACGGGGAAAGGATTCGTGTCCGCAGTTTCCCGTCGGCGGGTGCCAGGACGGGAGGCCGTGGATGGCGACGAGGTCTGATAGTTGGCGGCGGCCCCGACACTAACGGAAGCCTTGCGGCCGTTGACCCCTCCCGCTCCGGGGTGATTCCCGTCCTTGTTTTGCTGCGGCGGTTTCAAGGTTGAGTTCACGTCGGTGGCAAACATCTCGCGCTCCTCGGGCGACAGCTCCTCGAGACTGATGGGCTTCACGGTGCCGTTCGGGTCCCAACACACGCTGGGGTCCTGCGGCACGTGGGGCGTGTCGGAAGACTTCCCCCACGGCCGCGGGTGGCTCCCGTTCGCCTGTGCAGGGTTCCAGGTGGGCATAAGGACGTCGGCTGTGTCGATGTGCGATAGCTCAGAGTTCTTCCAGATGCTCAGCAACTCATCTCGGGTGTAACGGAGCATGTTGCCCGGGTCGAAGGCGGTAGACTGGGGATTCGAGGACGACGGCGGGAGATCGCTGGCGCTGGGTTGTGGCATGTCGGCCGAGCTCGCGGCGGAGGACTGGTTGAACGGGGTGGTCGAGGCGCGACGGAAGGTCCTGGTGCCGTTTGATCGGGGCCTGCAACATGATTCAGCACTGGCCTAGCCAGAATGGTGCAGCCAACACTTCTCGCGCGTGTCCCGGACGGTGGTAGGACTTGACTCTGATCGTGTTCCGACTCGGTGAAAACCCTGCTGCTCTGACACGACGCTATGACGCGTTGCGGGTCGAAGAAGGGTCGGGCCATCGCGAGAGAACACGCAGCAGGGGAGTGCACAATCAGAATAACTCACCAGTCACCACTTCCAGAGCCGCGGGCAGAATCGCTCCGACCGGTTCCTCTCGAGTCTCGGTTCTGGCCGGCGGCGGCGGAGGCAAAGCTCGAGGGTAACTGAGGCATGGCGAAGTGTGTTGCAGGGTAAAGTTGTGGATGGGTGCAATTGCCGCGGTATCAGGATGGAGGATGCGAGTGGCAGGCTTGCGAGCGCTGATGGTGCAGGTAAAAGTCGATTTTCGCGGTGGAAGACGATGTTTTGTGACGGACTGCGGCGAGACCAGAGAGCTTCCGTTTTTTGCAAAGTTTCGAGAGGTCGTGGAAGTCGGATGCCACGCAGACCCACCCGGAAAACGTGACCTGGCGCGTGACTTGAATGGGTGGCACACCGTGTGAATGAGTAAGTCTGTGCCAAATATCGACGTGTCACACTGTACTGCTTACTGTGCGCGCGCCAGGGCTTCTATTGGTGCTGTCAATTTCCCATTCGCAACCATGACGTGCACCTGTCTTCTTGCTTCCGCAAGGTCCGGGCCAACTCCTCCTCGCAAAAGGGCGCCAAAAGTGCACGCTTCATGGCTGCAACGAGCGCTGGCCGGACAGATGCTCCGATGCATGGGATCTGCGCAGTTCGCGCTGGGCTGTTACTTTCCATTTGTTTACGCGTTTGTCTGATGATCTATTTTATTTTTTTGTTACCAGAGTGATGTTTCTGCGCGATGCGACTTCAACGCCTCACGTCTCTCGTCCTTGGGCACCTCTCGGACCGCAAACCCGATCATTTCATTTGACGGCCACGCGTTCTCGTCAACTAGCTTCTTCGCTGTCTCCCTTCCCGCAACCGGCACCCGGTACTCGAATTGCTTGCCCTCCGAGGGCTCCCTGCCTGCAATCGGGTTCGGGAACGGCAGGTATTCTGGAAGCAGGCCCAGCTGGCGGAGCACCGTGCCCTGATCCCATGCAATGTGCTCGTGGTACAGCCGGTCCCCGCGGATGTTGACGATGCTGGTGAACGGGATGCTGAGCGGCTTGAACGTCGGGGGAACGCCAGGGATCCTAGAAGCATCATCGTCAGCTGTCTTCCTCCGCTGCCCGCTCGGTAGGAGACATACAGCCAGTCAATGACGCGGTCGTGCGTGCAGTTGAAAAGGAACTCGTCCACGATGCGGTCGATGCCCACGGTCCTGCTCACCAGCTCCAGCGCCGCGTCGTCCGGGTTGCTGAAGATGAAGTGGTCGCGGTAGAAGGTCGACAGCTTGGCTCTTCCGATGCCGCCCGTCAGCGTGGGCACGTGGTTGACGTACGGCTCGTCGACCATGGTGGCCATGGTCTCCTCGACGCTGCGGTCCGCGAACTCGTAGCGCGTGTGCTCGTCCCAGATGGCCTCGAGGTCGAAGTAGGGACCGCCCATCAGCGGCTTGAGGAAGGATAGCGTCCGCGTGTGGGCCACTGCCGCTGCGCTCGCGCGGTAGTCTGCGTGCGCAGGGATCGAGAAAAAGCGCGCTGCCGCCGGGTAGGTGTGGATCGTCAAGTTCTGTCTCGACTTTGAGTTGTCTGCGGCGGCAACGCTTCCAGTCAGATGAGCGAGCACTGGCAGTGCAAGCTCTCCGTCTGGGCGACACCCATAGAACACGGATCCCACGATCTGTGGGTAGGCCCTAGCGGCGTCAAGGGCAGTTCTGGAACCAGACGCACTCCCGCCAGGGATCACTGGTTACGTGTCAGCACTATCTTCGCACACTGGGCTAGACGAAAGAAGACCGTACCGACGAGACCGAGCTTGTCACCCGAACATTCCGGTAACTTCTCCAGCTCAGCAACTGCGGTTGCAAGTGCTTCCGCGATGTTGGACGCGGCGTCGTCGACGAGGATCTGGGCGACCGCGTAGCCCTCCTCGGCCCACTTCTGTAGCGGCGGCGGATCAAGCGTCTTTTCGTGCCGGCTGAGGTCGAGGCTGTCCGACACGGCGAGGATGAGGCCCGGGCCAGTGCCTCGCCGGGAGAGCGGCGGCTGGATCGAGATTTCAGGCGTCACCTGGACGCAGGGCGCCGACGGCCGTTGATGTGAGTCCATTTCACTTTTTGCTCGGCCTTGGCAATCAATGCTTTCACTTCCTCACGGCCTCAAAGTGGGAGGAGCTTGGAGTGCGCCTTGCGGGGTCGTCTTCGGCACGCTTGCCGGCCCGGCCCTCCCGCCAACTCCCCACCACTGTGGAACGGCGGGCTGTGATGGCCATCAGTTCCCGATATCCCACCCCTTGTAGATGCTTCAGTCACGGCGAGTTGTGCTTCTTTCCCGCGGCACACTTCCACTGGTCTCACGAGTTGTTTCCGGGTCGGTTCGCAGAAGCCAGCCTTGACGCCTCACAGCTTGTTGGCACAAGTCGACACAGGAAGAACAGGCATCAAAGTCATATTCTATTCATTATTCTAATCATCATTCATCGCATCATAAAGCCAGACCTGGCGTGTCGGGCGGCAGCAGCTGCGGAGTACAAGTCCCGCCAACAAACGTGGGCCTCGGGTACGCCGGCGGTGGCGCCTCCAGGACAACCGACCCGGCATCGCTCTCGAGGTCGAGGAAGTATGCACCCCTATCCACAGCCGTCTCCTTCTCCCTCCCCTCGTCATGCGTGACCGACACCAGACTGTCCACCCGCACCACAGCATCCCCCTTGTTTACCCGCCCCTTTTCATCACGCGAGGACTTGCTGTCCATCACGGTTCTATTCTTGGACCCCGTGCCCGTCGTCGTCTTGGACCGCGACTGCCACCGCTTCCGGCGGTAGTCGGTGATGTCCCTGACCGTGCGGCTGGCCATCCAGAACTTGAGCAGCGACTTGAGCCAGGGCACACACCCACAGATAATGCCCAGCTGCACCTCGACGGCGGTCCACATCCACAGGTAGATGCCGAACCAGGTCACGTCGTACGTCTCCTGCACGACGTAGTGCACCCAGTAGGTGCGCATGCAGGCGGCGATGACGACGATCAGACCAAAACTGAAGAGGGCGATCAGACCCATCCGCTTCTGCCGGGGGATCTTGACCGTGGCGATGGAGGGGATCGGCACCGCCCACACGATGAAGTCGGCGATGGCTGTCGTGCTGGTCTGGGCGAGGAGTGTGGGTGCCTCGCCCACGCAGTCGCGGTCGTTTTTGAAGAGGTCCCAGTAGCTGGAGAGGGGGCTGCAGAAAACGGTCAGCGTTCTGTTCGGATTCGGTCCTCCTTCCTGTGTGTGGTTGACTCACATGCACTGGGTGAACAAGACGATAAAGAAGACGATGTTGAGGGTGATGACGAATGCGATGGCGGCCCCTGTTGGTGGCATTAGTCACCAGTTGACACGGCAGACGACAGAACCAGCTACTTACAAGTCATCCGGCGAAACCAAGAGTTCCGGGGCGCAAGCCGCAGGTAGCTGACAAGGATCGAAACCTTTGCCATTGACGTGGCCGGTACAAACAAGGCCTGGGCGGCGAACGAGACCTGCCGCCCGGAGATGAGTTTGTCAAACGTCAAGTCCCACACATGCATGTCCCAGCCGTAGCGGAGGACGGCGAGGACGACGCAGGTTGTGACACCGGTGCCGAAGAACTTGAAATCCCATAGCATGTCAGCGATCAGGTACCCTGGGGAAGCGAGTGGAGAGGTGGGAATGGGCGTACCGCTGCGCCGCACATCAACCAGTCGTCCACCTCCATCTTGCCCATCATGACGACGCGGACGTAGAGCCGCAGGGCGAGGCATATCAGAGCCAGGGAAAGCGTGATGAGCTCAACAATGAGAAGCTCCGGGCCGCGGGTGTCGGGGTTGGTGTAGTTTGGTTTGGGCCACGAGGCCACGACTTCTGGGGGTGGCAGTCTCATGGTGCCGTCGAAGATTCGAGAGAGGACTGTGGCTGAGAGAGAGCTCGCCGAGGAGGCGCGAGTTATTGGCCGCAGCGGTGTTCAAACACAACCATTCGGTGTTCTACGGATCCCAACGGAACCAGCCGTTTCGTCGAGATCGTCGTTGAGACTCGGTTGGTTGCGACAGCTAGGGTTGGTATGGCTTGACTCCGACCAGCGGAGGGTGATCAACACTGGGGAATAGACCCTTGAAGGGGGGTTGATCAAGAACATCTTATACGGCGGTGTTGTCTTTCTTCAAGCCCGAGCTGGATAGTGGAGGTGAGCTATCTCGCGGCTCCGCAGTGGCGGGCTGGCCACGAGGCTTATGTTGCCTCTCCCGGTGGGAATCTCCAGTTTGCGGCTCTTTGAGGAAGTCTTTGACACGAAAGCAGCTGAGTAGCCCTTCTAGGCCATGGTGGGAGAAGCTCCACGGATGACGGTCGAATCTCCAGTTCTGACCTTTGCTAGGATTATCCATGTGGCAGACGATCGGTTGCGCTCGCGGTGTCGGCTCCGAGCCGTTCCCGCCACGCTTCCCGGAGCATTTGATGGAAATTCGAGTTCGAGACGAGCCCTCGAATAATAGAGGTTTGTCCTTCCTTACGTGCTGCAATCCTGGGGCATGTTGTCATTTTCATGAGCCTGGAGCCGGACATTATCGACCTCGGCAGCCACATGAAAGTGATGGGAACGACAAGATGACTTGTCTGTGTAAGAGAAATCCTTGTGCAACCCTCATGCAGATGCAGTCCAGCTGCAGGGCCCAAGACCTCCACTTCTCCACAGAAACGGCCCGCTGGGTTGCATTGCGCTAACCGTCTTTAGCAGCTGAGGCCCACTCTGTCGATCCGGGGGAGACATCCCTGGTTGTCTTTTTGAGGACCACCACCAACGGTTCTCCAACCACCAAATTCAAGCCTCAACGCCCTTCGAGAAGACTTGCCCATCGGGAGACCACGGGAGCTAACGAAGTAGCGCGGGCAGGGAAGGACGCCCCGGGTCTGGTATCCCACATTGCCCACATGTTCCTCCGAAACAGTCACTTTCTCACTTTTCGGCCGAGATCTATTGCGAATCATGACGCCACTTCGAGGCTTTCGTGCTCGTGCACTCAATGCGCCACTCGAGACATCTCCGAGGAGGGACTGCAGATACCGATAACACTGTTTGTGAGAGATCTGTTGCCCCGTGTTACTAAGAAGGAAAACACGCAGATAAGGACTCACAGGGACTCTGTTCGAACGGAGCCAGCTCCGTGGTGGCTAGCGAAGTGTCGTTCCGAGTCGTTCGTCATCGGATCGGAGGGCCTCTCCGACAGCATCCCCGTTGATGGACCCTTCCCTGTTACCACGTTGTGCCAAGCCCTCATGGACCAGGCCAGTTGTTATCCGTGTCGCAGTTTTGTCCTGTCAGGAGACAGTTTCCGAGGAAAGACCGGCTCTTGACGGGAGAAGGTGTTGAGACTGGAAAACAAAACGAGCTCCCGGGCAGAAGTCTTCCGGCCAGCCGA
This sequence comes from Chaetomiaceae sp. PF1801, assembly GCA_023628475.1. Taxonomy (NCBI): domain Eukaryota; kingdom Fungi; phylum Ascomycota; class Sordariomycetes; order Sordariales; family Chaetomiaceae; species Chaetomiaceae sp. PF1801. The sequence goes on from JAMAKQ010000146.1 coordinate 42,116, forward strand.
CCATTGCCACAATCAGGCTCTATTTACTCGAACTTGACGCAAAATCTCCAGGTACGGAATCCCAAACCTAGATCTTCGGGCCTAGGTCGCCAAACCGAAACGACCAGCGGCATGCTGACTCATGCCCCCGACGGCACTCGACTGTACAGACTCATGCCCCGGTACACCGTACCCATATCAGGACTGCGAACCCGCACTCGAACCCGCACCCGCCCCGCTACCAACCATCTGGATCCGCCCCTCCACCCGCGGAGCAATGGCCCGCGTCCACGGCGGGACCTCATCAGCCGGCAGGGCGTCGCACGTCGTGGTCTGCACCTTGGCCAGGCGGCACCACTTGGCAAACGCGCGGCGCATGACGGCCAGCTCCCTGTCGAGGGCGCGGGTGCTTTGCCGCGCCGCCTCCTGGTCCTCGCCCGAGTCTTCGCTGTCGGTGTCGTCTTCGGCATGACCGATCATGGGCGTGATGCTTGCCCGTCGCTGGCGGATGCTCGACGGTGTCCAGTTGTTCCAGCCGTTGTTTCCGCCGTGGGGTCTCTCCTGCACTGGGCTGACCGGGGCTGAGGCGGGAGGTGGAACGATGGGGTGACACTTGGAAACGCCATCTGCAACCTTGGACCTGTTTCACCCTGTCAGTTTCACAAACACGCCGCATGAAACGAGAAGCAGAACACACCAGTGGCGGTCCAGCGACGGCTCCCAACCCTTCCACTTGGCCAGAACGGTCAACGACATGAAATACTGGCGCAACATGGCCGAGATGAGCATGCCGTTCTCCTCGGACACGACCTCGTCGCACTCGCCGCCCTCGGGCCGCACCAGCAGGCTGCGGTAGCCGTCCTTGCCGCGGCCCATGTAGCCGCGCGTGGCGAGCACGTAGGTGCGCCCGCGGTCCAGCGGCTGCCCGCCGATCGAGGCCGAGACAATGCGCGAGTTGGGGGGACGGGACGGGTCGAACTTGAAGGTGATGTTGGAGACTTGCGGGAAGCGGCCTGTTCAAGTCAGCATCGTATCACGGCGACGACACCTTACCGAAAAAGGCGATACTTACCCTCCAACGCAGGATACAGCGAAACCCCATTCTCAAGCGCATCCCATATCCCCTGCCCCGACACTTTGATCACCACCACAGGGTCTTCAAACGGAAAACAATCCGTCACATCCTTCACCCTGATCGGCCCAGGCGCATACACCTGATCGCCACGAATCGTCCCCGCCGCCATAAGCGCGCAGTCAGCGCCGTAGTGATGGCGCATGATGTCGCACACAAAGTTGCCCAGATTGCTCTCCTTCAGCCGCACCGTTGTGAACCGCGCGTCCAGTGGGGCGGCTGTCCAACCTACGGGCTTCTCGAGGCTCTTTTTCAGCTTGGCCGTGAGCTTGTCCACCATGGCGAGGGTCTCACTGTCTTCGGGTATAGCGCGCACCACGTCCCGCCGCCAGATGTCCACGTCCCATCTTCTCGCACTACTGGCATCCGCCCGACGCACCTCAATGTAACTGAGCTGCTTAAAGTCTGACCCGGACCGCAGGACGTGCACGCCGTTGATGAAGCTGTGGGCGTAATAGTGGTCGTGTCCACCAAGGATCAGATCGATTTTCTCCCCGCCAAGCTGCTCGGCCAGCTTGTTATCGTTGGGCTCGCGCATGTGGGTAAGGGCAATGACGATATCGGCGCCCTGGGCGCGCAGTTGCGGGACAAGTTCCCGAGCGACCTCGCTCGCGGAGCGGTAGATGATGTCGGGCGGGAGGGCGTTGATGGTCTCGAGCCACTCGCGCTCGCCGAGGCCGAGCAGGCCGATCTTGATGCCGTTGGGGGTGGTGATCATGTGCGTCTTTTGGGCGTTGCCCAGGGGTACGCCCTCGCCTAGGGCCGGGTCTAGCACGTTGGCTAGTAGCCAGGGGAAGTTGCATTTAGAGGTGAGGTGGCGGAACTGTCGGACGCCAAAGTCGAGGTCGTGGTTCTGTGCGTGTAAGTGTCTGTCTGTAGGTGGTGCTGGAGGGCTGACATACCCCGACAGCGGCGCAGTCGGTGCCGATCAGGTTCAGCAACGGGACCATGTGGCTGCCTGACCTAGGTTAGCAGATGCTGGCGGACTGAGGAGAGCGACTTACCCTTTGTGACGGAGCTTTCCAGACTCGGGTTAAAGACATCGCCCGAGAAGAGGGTGACTAGCTCGGGCTGCCCTTTGAAGCGGTCGGCGTCGCGGTACTCGTTGCACAGCGCCACGAAGCGGGCCACGCCGCCGGCGGGCTCGGAAGATGAGGGATCGAGGTGGTAGACATCGTTGTAGTGCAGTATCCTCAGGTCGGGCGGAGTGTTTACATCGCGGCCTGAGCTGAGGGTGACGATGGGTTCGGCGGATGGTGGGGGTGACGCGCTCATGGTGCCCAAGGGACGCCGATTGTGATTTCAAGCCGTTTGATGTCGTGTATGCGCGAAGTAGATGCTGGATTGGGAATATCGATCGTTGATCAGTTGAGTTGGGTTCAAACTCTCGCTCAAACGACGTCACTTGTTGCTTGGTTGCTCGTCTGCCATGTGGGATGTCAAGGATGGCGGGGCATTTCAGGGCAGAGTTGACGGGATGGACTTGAAACGCCCCGCTTGGGCAGCATCCCGTCCGGTCCGAGTCGCAGCTGTGGCTGCGCCTGGGCGGAAAACAAATGCCAAATGCGGCAAACTCATGCAGAGCCAGGAACCGCCATTCGATTTTCAATCCTGGAACTTCTGTCTCTCCAAATGATGGCTTTGTGCATGACAGACGCGCCCTTCGCGACTGGGCCCGGCCCCGCCATGTCTCGGAGATGCGGGGCAAATTGTTTATCCACAGCGTCGCAAACTTGAACGCAGCAAAAGGAGGCCAGGGGAACTGAACGTCGAAGTAACAACATCCAGATACGTCGACACTGCACTTGCAACCACGGCTTCACGCAGCCATGGCTCCTAACGCAGCATCTGTCCGGCACGCCCGCCGCGAAGGTCGCTTTTCCATCCCCTCCCCGCCCCCTTTTCCGTTTGCCTGCTGACACCCTTCAGACGTCCCCGCCATCCTCCAATTGATCCGTGAGCTAGCCGACTACGAGCACGAACTGCACAGCGTCGAAGCGACCGAAGCCAAGCTCCTCGAGACCATCGCCTTCGCCCCCTCCGACACCGCCGACGCCACCTCCCCAACAACCACCCTCCCCCAGACAGAACCCACCTCTCCCTCCAAACCCGCCCGCTGCCTGATCCTCACAACTCCCGAAGGCGTCCCCGCCGGCATCGCCCTCTACTTCTACAACTACAGCACCTGGCGTGCCCGCCCGGGCATCTACCTCGAGGACCTGTACGTCAAGCAGAGCGAGCGGGGCAGGGGATACGGCAAGCGCCTGCTGGTTGAGCTGGCGCGCGAGGTCGTGGCCATGAAGGGCGGAAGGCTTGAGTGGAGCGTGCTCAAGTGGAATGAGCCGTCCATCAAGTTCTATGAGAGTATCGGAGCGAAGATGATGAGTGAGTGGGTTGGTATGAGGGTGGATGGGGAGGGGTTGGAGAGGTTGGCGACGCTGTTGGGCTGAGGGCGGCAGGAGGTGTAGATATTGGGGGAATCCGCAGCGGTGGTGTTTTGCCGTTCAGAGCGTCGGCAAGCCTAGCGAATGACTCGTTTCTGGCGCCAGGAGGGCTCATGTTTTGGCTTTGCTTCGACCTTTCGCCGGCTCCGGTTCTGGAAAGTCCCTGAAAAACTCCATGGCGTCTGCGCCGGCTGGAGCTGGCTGGAAATCTTCCCTGCCCCATTCAATATTCCATCCACGACCGCCTGGCTTCTTCTCCATGGTCGCGCTCAGGTGCCAGATGCTCCCCAGCAGGCGCCGCCACGACCGCGCCGTGTACTTGTGGCAGTTGATCGGCTCCGGGTCGCCCGTGGGCGTGTTGTCGTCGACCGCTCCCGTCAGCAGTTTGTTCCGCCGGTTTGCCGGCTTGTCGACAATCGCAGTGGGCTTGACGGCGTACGACTGCCAATCCCACTCGGCCTCTTGCTCTTCCACACCCGCACTCCGCGCCACAGGCCGCCGAGGTGGAGGGAGCCATCCTTCTTTCACCTCTCCCGTGGCAATGGCCCGGAGCTTCTCCCACTCCTCCTTCGGCAGCGGCGGCATGATCTTGTCGGCCACTGCCTTCCACACATTCCTCAGCTTTGACCGATAAAGCTTTGGCGCAAGCGGCCGGCCCCACGCGTTCTCTTTCGGTATGATCTTGTCCGGCGCCGTCTGCGCAGCGGTGATGGTTGCTTTCGGAGAGTTGATCAAGCCTGCTTGCACCTGCGAGCGGGCGTAAGTGCGCAGCTTATCCAAGTCCCACATGTCCAGCCAATCCAGCTTCCTCCCAGAGGCCGCAGCCACGAGCGCAGACGCCTCGGCGGCGTACTTTTCCAGCTCCTCCGTGTTGGTGGGTATGTCGCGATGCAGCACCTGCTCCATCAGCTCGCGGCGTCGGCGGCCCACGCGGCCGAAGGCGTGGAGCAGCACCCGGCGCATGCGCACCATGTCGCCGAGGTTGGCCGCCCGGAGCATGCGGAGGTCGTGGTGGCCCTGCCGGATGTGCTTTGTCCTTCTCTCCCCTTCATCGTCTCTGTCGTGCCGGAACCGGGATTTGATGCGCTCGTCGACAAACGGTCGGGCAACGGGTGGGAGATACGACGCTTCGCGCAGCAGATGTCGGTACAGGTGCAGGGGCGTTTCTGGTTTCGGTATCCGGAGGGGTCGTGACATGGTGATGGCGGGTCGGCCTGACGCAGGATCGAGCAGAAGATTCGAAGCTCAGATGCAGCTTCGATTGGATTTCCAGCGACCGCCGAGGCCGGCTTGTGCACTCGGTCTTGGCGCCTTGGCATCTTCCCGCCCTTCCCGTCCGTGCGTCAGCCCCCTGTGCCTCTCAAACGCCAGGTCAACCCCACTTATTTTTGAGTGCGCACCCCCTTTTATTTGGGCAGACCAGAGGCACCCAGAGTTGGGCTTCAATTGCTTGAAGCCGTAGATATCTTCGAAAAAGCCATTAAAACGCGCTTTTTAGTGTTTTAGTGGCTCAGTCGAAGCTCTATATAGCTATTTTAGTTACCTAATTAGGAAATGCTACGTTGCGGGCTATACGCGCCTAAAGATATATCTCCTAGCTACCTAACTAAGTGCTTTTAACCGCTAGTTGACTACTATATTGAAGCGCTTTGTTAAAGCACTTAAAATACTACAAATATATATATTTAGCTATATTTAATATATTTTAAAGCTCTCTTTTACTCTAGTAGAGCTAGCTATCGTTAATAGCTAAATTTACCTTCGAATCTATATCTACTTTAATGCCTACTACTTACGTCTTTAAATCTATCTTTAAATGCCCTAGTAGTAGCCTTCGAAAGCTCCTAATTTATATCTAATAGCTCTACTATACTATTTGCTTTGCAATACTATTATAGTTGTTAAAGTACGCTAGAGCTACTATCTAGAGTAGCGTTAAAGGCCCCCTTCTACTATCCCCTCTACCTAAACTAAATTATCTATATATTTAGGTTACTACTTAGTTATAGATAGTTAAGAACCTATTTAGTAATACGCTAAAGCTTATTAACTATATTTAACTTACTATAAGCTCTAGGTTATCTATAATGCTTAATAGTATGCTACAATATAATACTATTACTAAAAGGCTATCTAATACTCGCTATAGCTATAATACTAACTATCGAGCTACTACCGCCTCTCCTTCTATATTTGTACCTACGTCTATACTAGGGCTAGAGGCTAAAGCTATACTACCGCCTATATCGAAGCTAAAAACCTCGAAGCCGCCTATATAGAAGTCCTCGAAGCTATCTACACTAAAGCCCCTAAAGCTATCTACGCCCTAGCGTACCTACTTGAAAGCTTATTTAGAAGTTAGCGATTTGCAACTAGAATAAGATAATATAGATATAACATCTATTAGTTTAAGCCGCTAAAGGTAAGAAGAGAAGGGAATAAACTACTATAATGCTATACTAGTACTATTGTCGCCTTTAGAAGTGGTCCTTTAGTAGTTCTAGCTTTAGAAGAGGGTAATACTCGCTATACTAGCTAATACTACGCCCTTTTCAATTACTATTAAAGTTATTTATATAACGTAGTCCACCATCGAGTGGGCCACAACATCGAGTGGGCCACTTTCTAAGACCTCACCACTCTATCACGGCTGTGATAGGCAAAGTTGGGTATGACTGTCAATTGCAATGGTTGCACGAGGGAAGGAACTGTGGCTGG